>JABAJX010000048.1:0-12738 GCA_018221735.1 Termitomyces sp. K1Aa
CTCGCATCATTGTCATGTTACCTTTCAACTTTTCTGCAGGCCATGCTCCGTCAATACAATTGTTGCACTAAAGATCTCGAAGACAGACCATTATCTGAAGATGATCAACGGCGTGTCGATCTCGCAGCGGGTACTTTCGCTCAGCTACAGTCTCTTAGAGTCCTCCCAGTGGATGCTTCAGTACCAACGGACGACGGGCCTGTGAGTTACACTCACTTATTGATTCGATATGGAAGCGACGACTTGGTAAGCCTAGTTTTTTTGACGTGTTTATTGTACACCCAGTGTTACTCATTTATGAATGACCTAGCTTTCAAGATTAGAGTATTCATGGGGCTTGCCTTGGGGAACTTTGAACGTCGATACCAGTTCGAACATCATGTGCCGTAAGTCAATTGCGACTCTATGAGAACTTTTGATACCACTTTATGGAATGCTCCCAGTTAACCCCGACATGCGAGCACTCTTTGATCAACGTTCTTGGATACTTGTCCCTGAAAAGAGGATTTTGGACATATACCTACAGAACCCTCGTGCAACTATCAATGTAAGCATCATTCGACCTCTTCTTCACAATTCTCATCGAACCGTCAGGAACCATCCTACAATTACACTCTTATTGCCGCCGACCCGCCTCCCGATTGTCCACAACCAATGCGCGACATATCGATATGTCTAATGTCTAATGTCTGTGATTCTCTGCATCCACTCTTCAGCGAAAGGTTCTCGTATCCTTTTGAATCTCTCCCCCCCTTAGTCTCTCACATCCACCCCCGCTTCGTCATTTGCTACTATGGCGTCCTTGTCAGACATATCAGCGTTCGCCATTTTCTAAACTATTCAATGAGAGGCAATTTGTCTAATCGGCCAATCACCGACTCTATGTTCAATACGTATGAAATCTGGACCAAGGATATACCTTCCCGTTCGCGCTTTTACCGCACCCCATCCCCTGGACCCCTTAACAAAGGCAGCGCCAAAGATGATGATGACCAGCGGAGCCTGCAAACGAATCCTTGTCGCTTGCATATAAAGAATTTCAGACGCGCCCAAAAGAAATATCAGGATAGATTAAATCGCAAACGACGTTCAACCAATAAAGATGGTTTACAAGATGGTGTTCGTCTTGAAAAAAGGACACTACGTGCCCTTGAAGGGGAAGAAACTGCGGGCGCATGGCGAAAAGAATTTTTGAAAGGCTGGGTTATTCGAGTCTCCGAAGAGGCACTCTCATCGGTGAATCATTCTGATCCCCCTGTTGAAGAGGTGAGATTTTCGGTCATCCCATCTACCTTCTAACATCACTATGCTCATGAGCAGATTCTGTGATCACGATGTCTGAAAGTTCCACTGGGAATTGCTCGTCGTGTTCGGAACGGTTGAAGCGACTGTGCGGACTGTTCAAACACAGCCCTTAGCTCCATGAAGACGTGGCTTGCATAGATCTTAGACACCACAAAGGAAGGGTGAAGTAACGGCTGCCGCGAAGAGCGCTGGTTGCGTCTAGCCACACGCTGGTAAGAATGCTCCCTGTTAAACCTATTAATACATTCAACAGGGGGTAGATTCAGCGAAGCAAGCGCGGATTCGGGTCTTGATACATTTGAATAACAATTTGTAAAGTAGCATACTGTGAGTGAAACGGGATCCCGAAAATGAATGGTCAATGTTTATAATGTCATATCTTGAGCAATTTCTATATACCACTACGAAGGACCCTGTCAACCCCGCCTCCAACGAGGTGTTGGCAGACATCTGCCAAGATACTGTGGATATAACGAAGAAATAAAAGTCTGAGGAAAAGATATGTAGATGATTGGATGCCACAACTACATGCCACTGAATGAGTTCCCTAAGAGCAGCATATAGTACTTATTATCTGCATCAGAAGAATAACATGGTCTTTTTCTGGAACTTTTTGATACTTCTACTTTTGGGGCCTTTTCAATATACTTTGGAAATCTTTTTTCGGAACTTTTAGAACTTTTCATACTTTTCTCATCCTGTTCAAACTTTTAGAAAGTGCCATCATAAGCATATTCTGAAAAGTACTCGAAAAGTTGCAAGTTCAGGCCATTAGAAAGTATCCTTGGAAGTATGCAGAGAATTATTTGGAAAGGGCCGCCTGTACCTGGAAGGTTCGTGTCGTGCCTCTCAGGTGCAATTGTAATCGGTGGTAGAATCCCATACAGGTATTATTACTATTACACAGCCATCAATGAAAGATTCGTCAGATGAGGATGCACCACAGTGCCCGGCAAGCTGCAGCCATATGACGAGTGCCGAGTGAAATACCAGGTACGCTAGACTCCAGAATGAGATAGCTTGAAGGACACAGATCCCACTACACATTGAAATTATCCATCGGATGACAAAAGCTCATTGAATCCATGAATTGTCCATGAACAATCCGCATCCGGATATATCGAAAATCCATTGGTAGGTAGAATTCCAGACAGGTATTACGCCACCCGGGCCATCATGGAAGATTCGTCAGATGAGGATGCACCACAACGCCTGGCAGCCATATGAAGAGTGCCGAGTGATATACCAGGCACGCCCGACTCTGGGAGGTATGCACTAATGAATGACTCCGAATGAGATAGCGCTCGAAGGACACAGATCCCACTTACGTATTAAAAAAATTATCCATCGGATGACAAAAGTCCGTTCCATGAACAATCAGCATCCCAAAAGAAGCTGGGAAGGTACATTTATCTGCATTTTCTGCATTTTTGCGAGGGTCTCCCCTGTCTCGACGTTCTCGAAGGCAAATTTGTGCAATATGTAATTTTAATTTATAAAGCCATTCAAGTTTGTTTGTCAACACTGGTAAACATGCAGTGATTTCCGAGTCCTTATATAAGTTCAACCTCGCGTCATGCTACCTTTCAACAATTCTGCAGGCCATGCTCTATCAATTCAGTTGTTATATTGAAGATCTCGAAGACAGACCATTATCTGAAGACGATAAACGGCGTGTTGATTTCGCAGTGGGCACTTGCACTCAGCTACAGTCTCTTAGAGTCCTGCCAGTGGGTGCTTCGTTACCAACGGACGACGGGCCTGTGAGTTACACCCACTTATTAATTCGATATGGAAGCGATGACTTGGTAAACTCAGTTTTTTTTTGCTTTATTGTACACCCTGTGTTACTCATTCATGGATGACTTAGCTTTCAAGGTTAGAGTATTCATGGGGCTTACCTTGGGGGACTTTGAACATCGACACTAGTTTGAACATCATGTGCCGTAAGTCAATTGCAACTCTGAGAAGTTTCGATACCATCTGATGGAATACTCCCAGTTAATTCCGACATGCGAGCACTCTTTGATCAAGGTTCTTGGATACTCGTCCCTGAAAAGAGGATTTTGGAGACGTACCTTCAGAACCCTCGTGCGACTATTAATGTAAGCATCACTCGACCCCTTTCTTCACAATTCTCGTAGAAAACCCGTTAGGAACCATCCTACAACTACACTCTTCTTGCCGCCGACCCGCATCCCGAAAAACCACACCCGATGCGCGACGTATTGATATGTCTAATGTCTAATGTCTGTGATACTCCACATCAACCCTTCAGTGAAAGTTTTTCGTATCCTTTTGAATCTCTCCCCCCCTTAGTTTCTCACGTCCACCCTCGCTTCGTCATTTGCTACTACGGCGTCCTTGTCAAACATGTCAGCATTCGACACCTTTTAAACTATTCAACGAGAGGCAATGTGTCTAATCAGACGATCACCGATGCTATGCTCAATATTTTTGAAACCTGGACCAAGGATATACCTTCCCGTTCGCGCTTTTACCACACTCCATCGCCTGGACCTCTCAACAGAGTCAGCGCCAAAAGTGATGATGACCAGCGAAGCCTGAGAACGAATCCCTATCGCTTGCATATAAAGAATTTCCATCGCACCCAGAAGCATCAAGATAGATTGATTGCACGACGGGATCGCAAACGACGCTCAGCCCATAATGTCGGTTTACAAGATGGTGTTCGTCTTGACAAAAGGACACTACGTGCCCTTGAAGGGGAAGAAACTCCGGGCACATGGCGAAAAGAATTTTTGAAAAGCTGGGTCATCCAAGTATCTGAAGAGGCACTTTCATCGGTAAATCATTCTGATCCCCTTGTTGAAGAGGTGAGATTTTTGGTCGTTTCAACTACGTCTACTATGCTCACATCCCACTGTCTAAAAACTGATCACTAAGGCTGCAACCTTGATCAGTTTGGTTCATCCAGAAAACGGCAAATGGACGGCTTGCGCATTTATGAGATGGAAATGTCTGCTCTTGATTGACCGGTGAACGTAAACTTCGCAGGTGACTGAAATGAAATACCCGGTGACCAGAACTGCACGGATTTATGATTTACCGGCTGCCTCTTTAAGTCTCAATCACATAGAAGATTACGACATATAGTTTGTTTGATGAGTGGTTGGAATGCCGGACATACTTTCCTAAATATGTGTCACTTCTCACCAATCACGGAAATTAATTGGAGCAGGGTCATTGTGCTAGCAGGCGACAGTTCTCCAGGCTGATTGGTCTGATAAGTATTTCAGGATAAAGAACACAGCTAAAATGGGGAGTCTCTCCACCAAGTGAGCCGTGTCTCATGCCATCCCCTCGGAATGCAGGGGGATACGTGAGAGTCGAAGATATCTTTACGGGATACATATTCTTGCGACATGAAGCTGTTCACAAGCGCTATTCCATGCTAGACCCCAAGACCCCACGATCAACATGGAGGTAGGTCTACTGTATATGGTAAAAGATATCACGGAAGTCCGTAGACTAACGATACGCGGATAATCTCGCTGAAAAGCCACCAGGCTTTCTAAAATCGAGATCACAGGACGACATCTAGAGGCCGACATGTCAGGATTATGTAGAATAGAAGCTTCCTGGATATACGGACCGTATAGAATACTTGGACAAGTATCGCAGGGTCGTGCTTCGAAGTGTGAGGAGCCTGTCGTGCCGTTGAACCGGATTAAAAGGTTACATAGTCAACTTAAGCGCCCATCAATTTCTTAGTTGGTTTCCGCATGCCAGTCTCCCATACCAGTTGTTGATCAAGTGCCAGAAGACCGGTATCAAACTCAGCTTCCAGATGTTCTGCAGGTTGACGTATAATGGGAGATCATGATTATTCAGACTTGGACACGGGGAGGAAGAAGAGGAAGTGGTTCATTGTGGCCAACTCCAGAGTCCAGGCTTTGCAGGGCACGTGACATGTTTATCCATGATGCCAAAATTTCATGATGTTAAATTTGTTTCCGACTCAGTGGCAAGTGCTCACTCAGATTGGGACTCACTCAGCGCGTCGGACAGTTTATGATCTCTGAAGAAGCTATCGATGGTGAGTCATATCCTTTTTAGCATACAAATATAGAGACTTCTGTTGTGTGCACGGTTTGAACTGGTTCAGGTGAGAAGCCTGCCTCACCAGGAGGATTCCCACCCAATGTCCTGAATTTGTGATTGGTGGATGCCGCCTAACCTACTAATGTTCTAATCTTTTTTCCGCCTCTGCGGAATTACTCGGCGAATCCCTTTCTGCACTTGGAAAACGACTTTCCGAGAACCTCGCGTATCGCCGTTAATACTGATGGAATATGCTATCTTGAACTTCCTCCTCGTCTTCCACGCTTGGTTCATTTTAATCGGCCGAGGAAGTATTACCCGTCAACACCGGCGACGGCATTCAAACGATGAGTGAACGATGATGAATCTCCTCGGCCACTTCTGCTAAGTATGTGAAATTGTCACGGTCTTGCCGGGGCAGGATTCACGACGCGTGTTCCTGATTTCCTATTGTGCTAGGAATAGCTGACTCTGACATAGCTTACATCCTCACCTTGGTCATTGTCTCATTGATGAACGCTTCTTGTGGGAATGCTGATCAAGACTGATTAGGCATTGAATGTCGCGCGTCTTTGTTCGCATTTTTGGTTCAATTGGCAATGTTGGTGAACATGCATTTGGTCCCACCTTTAACGTCATCTTCACGTTTACTAGAATCAACATGTCACCCGAAGGCGATTACAGGAGAAATAGCTCGTGTCGTGCTTCGTATTTTGATATTCCTCTGCTACGTGGTTTTAATCCACGTTTGCTCTGTCCAGTACTCCGTTCGCTGAGCAACCGTTCGATTATACTTAGCACAATTGAGGCTAGTCGATGGTTCACCTTTTGGGCCGGGCTTGAAATGTTGCTCTCGTGTGGTCCGCGTGATCTACACGTTGATTGACTAGGTTGAGAGTGATTGTAACACCACATTTGGAGAGCGCCATGGGCCACATCGTCCTTTCAAAGCACACTTTAACAACCCTGTATTCGAACCAGATCGGCAGTGACATAAGTTATACATCTTTACCTCATGATTATAGCTAATTTGTCATCTGAACTAGTGTATCAGTAATTGTTCACCTGAGATGTGAGATGCCATTGAAAATTCCAACACACTCATCATCTGACCCACTCCTCCAAAAACACCAGGCAATGCACGAAGACACAGGGTCGCAGGCGCTGCTATGGATTACCATATCAGGAAACTAATCTTGGCCTCATGTGAGCCTCAAGGCTGCTTCAACACCGCAGAAGACACAAGCCGTCCACCACTTGCTTCCCTTGTCGTCTGCCCTTTTTCCCAACAGTGCGCCTCCCGCCTCGTGCGCGCAGCCCTAACAGCATGACCTCCCCATGGCCGACGAACAAACAACGGTGTCCAGAGGATCATACCTCGAGCATGCCCCTGCATCGCACGCAGCTCCTCCACGCTGGATACATGCCCCCGGGATTCCTTCCATTGGGGTAGGTACGGCAGACCCACATACGACCGCGGGCGCCCAAGGTCGCATTGTCCGTGGGTAGGGGATCACCTGCTCTCGCCACGGGCCGCGGGTGCCACTTCGGGGATCCCTATGCTAACTGTACGCAGTGAGGACAAACATGATTGGCGGAAATAAAGGCAAGCCTGAGAAGAGAAGACGCGCAAAGATAGTAAGTTATGCACACCTACTATGTCTGTATTGGTTGTTCTATTGGTAGCGCCTACTATTGTCGTGTCTTCTAGACTTGTGTGGTCTGCCAGAAGCTCCACTACTTCCAAACATCTGCGTAGTTCCGGTGCGTACCACCTCTTATTGGGCGATTGTTCCCCACGCACCTGCATCGAGAAGCCACTCCACGGTCATTTGCCTCCCCTACTCCAACCCGACGAACTTGAACTAGTAGCCCGACTATCGGGGCGCTCTCCTTAAAATAGGGTATCCGTAGAATCGACCCGGTTCATAGAACTCATCTAGAAATTTAAACCAGGCTGAGTCTTGCCACAACGTGGAGGACATGGACATTGGTGGCGAATGCATGACCAAAACGTTAAACTTGATTAATGACTGCTTTATTTTTCTTTCGACTTGTTCTGTCCGACTCGGAATAATCACGCTGCCCACTGATGCTTGTCACACCATGGTTGATGTCATCTAATCTGGCGCTCATCAAGACCTCGTGATACCTTTCCCAGTCCTTTTGCTTTTGTCTCGTGTCTGTAGTAGGCGCTCCCACCATTGGTAAGTTCCATCGATGTGCCATCGATTGGAAAATCAACAGAAAAGAAGGCCGGCCTTCTTTCGCCTGCTATCGACAACTTCAAGTTGAGGTGAGCATCGATGGATGGATGATGCATCATGAGATTGTCCGTGTGGTCTCCCTCCCTGTGCAGATAGCATATGATGCTTTCAAGATCCATACATGTGCATGTTTACAAGGTCAATCATAATCATGTTCTGGGTCTGGAGTATCAGATAATGGCTACGTGATGACTGATTCTGGGTTGCTCGTACGCAGACTGGGCTTGGGATATCTATCGCGGTTCTGTATCACCGCGTCGACATCTACATCAAGGAGAACTTCCATGCATGGTGTCTATTATTAGCTGGGCTCGAAACGCCAACTCTGTTTCTTTCTTGGATACAATGACCTTTGATTCTTCCTCATTGGACAGTTTCAAACATCAGTATTTCCAATCTTCTGTTGTGAAGGTACCCATCATATAATGAAGTCATCGTGAAATTTGTCGTAGACAATGATCAATCTTGAATGTATGACCCAATGGCTGGCCACTGTCTTAGTACACAATGGTTTCTATTCGGAAATACTACAAGGATCTTTCCTCGTCGTTCGCGGGGACATTCACTTGCCCATCCTCCCGTAGGATATATACATATCAATCCACTCCAGATAAGCTCCATCCGTACCGAACAGCGACGACTACCTACCATTTCCGATACAATGCGTCCATAAGACATGCTTCAAAGAACAAGGGACCCCCTGGCATACACCGGACACATCAGACCTTCTCTATCCTGCGACCATACCTCCATTCAAACCCAAACCCAAACCCAAACCCGCCCCGTCAAAGGAACCCTCTCACCATCATCATCCTAACGCTCAAACCACACCAGCTCGCTTCCGCCTATGTAAACCGCGACATCCTCAAACCCACCCCCACGGCCGCCGCCCCAGCCCCACCACCCTCGAACAAAAACCCAAAAAAAACATAACACCCGCGGTCAATTGAGTCTTTGTTTGATGGCCTAGACGCATCTAGACTGGGTCTGTCTCAGATGGGTGGTCGCTGCACCGCATTTGGGTCGGACGCAAAGTGGGCCCGAGCCCGAGGTGGCGCTGTGGGAAATCGGACTTTTTAGCTCCCGCGGTCCGGGTGTTTATGTTGTGAGTCGATGTCGATGTCGATGAAGGTGTGGAGATGCGTATGGGGCGGGGATGTTTCGGCTGGCACGTCACCTGAGTTTTGGAGTTGGAGTTGGAGTTTGGAGTTTGGGTTGGATTGGATTGGGAGGAAACGTTGAATATTCGATATTCAATACGTGGATTTGTATTCTACAGTGGGTTGACAGAGAGTATAAGATAATGACTTTGAAATGCCAGTGATCCATCAAATTTACCGTTCCGGTCCAATTCTTTCCGAGTCGTCATATATTCTCAAAGAAAAAAAGACCGGCTTGGATCCAGATTATCTATAACGTAAATCTAATATAATATCAAAAAAAAAGCCGGTTGATTGAACGGGATCAGTCCTCTTCCATATATACAGGATCGATCGACCTCAACCTCCAGTAGTCAATTCAGAATTCTTATAGTTGTATATACATGCACAACTTGTTGAAGATCTAAAAACATTATGATGATCGGCGATGGGGCGGGCCTGAGTTTTGGAGTTTGGGTTGGGTTGGGAGGAAGCATTAAATTATGAATACGTATAACCTGTATTTGTATTCTGCAGTGGATCAACAGAGAAAGGAGTATGAGATGAACCAAAAATCCAATTCTGATCCATCAAAATGATCTCCGTCGTATGGGCAGTAAGCGCCCAGGCCAATTCTTTCGTCATACATACATACATACATACATCAAGTACATACCATTCAAATTTCAAATTTCAAAGATGATCCACTGACACTCAAAAGAAGAAGACCGGCTTGAATCCAGAATCCAGATGATCTGTAATATAAACTTGAATCTAATACAAATCTTGGAAAAAACAGCCGGGGGGGATCTTAGCTTGGACTCGGAGTGCAGTCCATTTTTTTTCTCAAAAAAAAAAACGAATGTGTGGATCAATGTCGATGGAAGGCGGGGGTGTTTCGGTACGCCACCTTCGGAGTTTTAGCGATGGAGTTTGGGTTGGGAGAAAGCACAACCATTCAATATTTCGAAATACATACGTGAATATGTATTCTAGATGGCTCAGCTCGAGTGGAAGAACACCGGCTTGGATCCTGTAATTAATATAAATCTCAACACCAACTTGAAAAGAAAAGCCGGTTAAAACGGGGATCACTCCGGGGTTGAGCCTGGGCATTTACTTATTCTATAAAATACACTGTAAACCGATCGATCGACTCGTTCAAACTTCAATACTCGTAGGCAATATTGTGAAGAGCTAGAAACATTATGATGGCGTTTCGACTATAGCCTGATCGACCTCCTCTAGTAGTACTATGTAGTATTCATTAGACAATCTAGATATTGAATACCTCCGAAGCGTTTCGGCTAGTATGTAGTGTAATGAGACCTCTCCCATCAGCGAAAGGTCTATACAATGACATACTACTAGTATATACACAAACCGTGACCAGAGTAAGTATCTCATCAATACATAAAATTCCAAAAGAAAATTCCCAACCTCGGATCATACATAGTGACCATACGGTGTTCCAGACTTACCTTTCTTTCTACCGTGCTACCGTGACATTCTCCATACGTATTCATATTAGCTGTGATAAGTTCCTGGACCCTGTGTTCAAGTTTCTTGGACCTTGGTATGTACATAATGTACTTGATGTATTCATCCGCGACTCCGACTCCGAGCCAAGGTATATGAATATGAATATAAATATAAATAGTACTAGTGCGGGGGTGGCGTCCCAGCGGGTGGAGGTTTCGCGGGTGTGGATCTGTATGTAAATCATTGTATGTACTAGTATATGATACTACATACGACGAATACATACCGTACCCACCGCACCAAAAAAGCAAGTTCGTACGCGTACGCGTACGCAACTTCTTCTTGTGTTACTGTAGTGTATACCCAATCAGCAAGGGTGCCTCTTGAAATCTAGAGGCCGCTGCCAGTGGTCCCGTTGTTTACGCTTACTGTAATCAGAAAGTTTCTATATGACACACACTACACTATTCAGTTCTCATTCAAGTATTCAACTTGATCATGATCCGCTGGCATCTAGGCTACTTTACTCAGGATTATCGATTAATATTCAGCATATACAACACACTCAATCATAACTTTCAATCACCCCCTATTCATATCCATCTATGGATCCAAATACTTATCAATGTCTAGGATCCAGGAACGCGGGGGTGGGGGTGGGGGTGGCGCCGCTTCTGATTCATATGCATGCATGCATCCATATGCCAACGAGGTCTTCCGTTCCGTTTGTAGAATCTCCTTGGTCCATCCCGTGACTTTGGAAAATGAATCATACTGACTCTGTAAGGTGGTCACCAGACCTAGAAACGCGGCATTACATACGAGAATCCCTTGCCACGGCGCACAAAGGAAACAAACAACCATCGATTGGATTGGTGAACAGAACAGAACAAATACAACTATGTACGTGCCCATCTAGGGCGTGGAAGCGATATCGATCGGTGTACAGACGAAAGGAAGATAGTGGTACATATACATACATAGATGCGATTGGATTGGATTGTGCAGATGAGTGAGTGAGTGTAAGTAGGAATGCCGTTGAGATGAATTGTAGCCCGGAGAGAATTCGAATGAGCCAGAGCGAAACGAAGAGATACATTGATGAAGCGCAGGCAGGCAGGCATAATGATAAGATGATGGATGACATGGATCTTGTTCTTTTGTTTGTGGGGGTATGAGTGATACAGATACAGATGGGATAAGAGTCCAGTCGGATGAATGCAAGGGGGCACAGGACGAGGGGGTTAGAGCATCGCGAGACGGGTCTTCATGCGGCGCTGTGCTCTGAACACGCTGAATCGTATGCGGAGCGAGACGGCCTGCCACTGCCTGCGCAGCGCCTGCGCACAGGTCGGGGTCCACACCTCCTCGCGCTCGTGGTCGGTGGGGGTGTACTCCTCTGTGGGCACGGCGAGATGGGAGTGGGAGCGGTGGCGGCGATGGAGCGTGTACGGCGAGTCGGAGTGGTACGAGTGGTGCGAGAGGGTGTGTGAGAGCGGATGGTGGTGGGAGGCTGTGTCGTCGAAGTGGTCTTCGGACACGGCGGTGGTGGTGGTGGTGGGTGTGTCTGTGAAGGAGGACTGGGACGCGGCGTCGAGGGAGCGGCGTTTGCGGGTGAGTTCGCGGGTGCGGGAGATGATGCGGGAGACGCCGGTGGGGCGCGCGTCGTCGTCGCGGTCGTCGTCGAGGACGGTGTCCTGTGAGTCGTACGAGTGGACTATGGACGAGTACGAGTAGACGGGGCGTTTGGGGGACGGATGGCGGGGGCTGAAGTGGTCGTCCTGGGGCTTGTCGTCGTCGTCAGACTCGCTGCGGGGGCGGATGACGGGGAAGTGGCGGTAGTCTGGGTCATGGAGCTCGCCGTGGCGGTCGACATAGGCGGTAGAGGACAGCGGGGCCGAGGAGTAGGCGGGGTCGAGGAGGCGGTTGATGTCCTGGGCCTTGGACGCGGGCGAGTGCCGCGCATAGAAAACGGGAGACGAGGAACGCTGGCGCATTGTGTCTGCATACCAATCTCCAACCAGCGCTTTATAAACTATATCCGGCACACCCGGTCCTGCCATATCGGGATCCAGATCTGACCCAGTTCACCTCGGCTCGATCCCGGTTCGTCCTGCCTCACCCACGCCGCGTTTTCTCCCCGGCTCGGCTATCTAATCGTCCCATGACACCAACGGTGATCACTGCCATTTCACTATCGTCGGGGTCTTCGCGATCGCATAAGTATACGACGCTGTATACGTCTACTTCCGACTCGGAGTGTACCCGTCGCTTCGTCTCCTACACCCCACCCCCCCACCCTCACCTCCGCGAACGAGATACACCCGCGGTACCCAGCTTCTCCGAGGAGGAGGGGAGAGTATTTTGAGAGTGGATGATATTAATAGCAATATTATCGTTATGTTTCCGACTCATTGCAGCGCAGCGCATTCAGGCCCCAGGCGTGCATCCAATCTCAAACCCAAATTCTCCATAGTAAC
>JABAJX010000048.1:15636-42366 GCA_018221735.1 Termitomyces sp. K1Aa
TGAACGTATGTACAATACATTTCAAGAATGAAAGAATGCATTGCCGATGCCAAGGACGATCCAACCAGCGATCATCACCTCTCCTGATGGATCAGGGGAATGGGCGCCAAAAGTAGGTTACTATAAAAGGAATGCCGGCGGGATGACAAATTGACCGGACTGAACGCGTATGGAAACGTGTACACAAACGTGGATACACCACTTGCCAGTGTTTGCCGAGAGACCTCATCGCTCTTTGTCGTCGCCGGAACCTCTACTCCAACCTGCATCGAAAAGCGCGTTTCATCGAGTCAGATAAACCGGTGCGTATTGCGTTTCTAGATAGGATGCGCTCCGAGTCGGGACTTTCTAAATGACTCATCGTTTTGTTTCTGCTCGCGGCTGACTCGGTTGTTTCTGGAAACAAGGAGATTCGTCAGCACATATCACTCCATCTTCCCAGCCGGCTGCGGATGGGCTACGTCAGCCCTACGCAAGGGTACATGACCATCGAAGTATCTGTTCTTTCCTCTGAATCTGACTCATCTCGTCGTTGCGTGGTCACCAGGTCAACCTCATTGAGGGTTACACCGCTCTAGTGAGTCAGAAACCTTCGAACATGTGGGCACTTGGTGTTATACACCCAAACATGTACATGTGTTTAGAAAGAGCTATCGAACTGGTTTCTTTGTATATTCTTGGAATCTCAGCGAGGATACCACACTACTCTTGCTTAGTCTCCACAGCTGTGGAAAGGATGCCTCCCGGACACGTTCCGACGACTATGTACTCCCCGGATAGCCACGGCGCGTGAACAATATCCCGCAATGGCCACAAGGACGCTTTAGTTATCACAAGACTCGGTTGTCCACCCGTACATGTCCATTTTTGGATAGTCTCTCACCTCCTAAGCTCTTACTACTAGCCGCCACCCGGAAACCCCCGGGACGACCACGGATGTTCTCGCGCAAGTTCGTACCCGACTGAGATTCTCGCTGGTACTTAACTTGTATATGTTCTACTTTCACTGCCAAGTTCCGTCCGGGAGCACTGAGACGCCCGGCCCGGTTTGGCGCCTCCCATTTGTTATTACCTGGAACGTGTCTCTCATACTGAGGACCGTGTCTTGCGACTTCTCGTACCGCTATAACCATGGTCCGTATCCTATGATCATGGGACGTTACATTCGGTGCGAAGGGTGCTGTGATGACTCTGGCTAGTGGAGACGATACAGCTATCAAGCTCGTAACCTCGATTAAGCACGCTGTCGTCATAGGTACCAACATGACTACATAGTCGTATGCCTTGGCTTATCAGGACAGAGCCTTCTAAGTTCTGGCCGCCAAATCAAATTACCACGCAATCGATAACGAATTCGAAATCAGATCCAGGTGAACCTGGACATTCTTTTCTGTGCCAAGGAACATTTAGTCTCTTGCTCACACCAGTTCATCTGCGTCCGGCCCATCGAGCCACTTCTTGTAATCCAGTGAACAGAAACCGAAATCCTGCTCACATGTATTATTCCGACCTATTTCCGCGGTAGGCCAAGCTCAAAAAAGACCCCATTGCTATGTAGCAAGTACTTGCACGCACATGGACTTGGGTGTCTGAACGCGTGAATGAACAACATATGTAGAGAAGTTCCGGGACATCGTCGGGTCTCTTCGCGACGTGTATTCTCTGGTACTCGCAGCTTGACTTCACTCAATGTCACGTGGAACAGCCAAGACTCTGTTGTGAACATCCTACTACTAAGATTGGCTTGCGGACTTGTATATAGACCGTGCCTTCTTCTCCCTTGGTCAGGATTTTCCGAAGGATTACCTCAGTATCGCCTGTTCTGCCTTGTGAAGGCACTGCATACTTGTGGAAGTCGACTCGATTTGCCGCGGTCGTCAGCGAAAATTCTGCCATTCCAAGTTCTTCTCAGAACATCTCGGGGATGCGTGGCATTGACTATATATAGGTTACATACTTCCCTACATGGTATGGCCCACCGACTTCACACGCTTGGGAGAGACCAATCCATCGAAGTCAATTTGCTTGCGTATTGACAATATGATACGAGTCGGAACAACCGTTTCGAGTTATCGAACTTTCGCTCAGTCAGCATCATAGGCTTCCATCCCTATCCTTAGGTCTTCTCTCGTACCACTTTTCTTCACTTACCGGAAGTCTCAGTGTACCATATGAACGTAGAATTTCGATTAAACGGCCCCTGGCTCGATACGCTCCTTTCGCGCATCGACGCACATGTACACACCTGGAGCAGGCCCCTTTTGGATTGCTTTTGATCAATCGCGGGAGGCTATCGAGCATGATCTGGTGTGGCAACTGTCATGGACGAGATCCTTTTACTGTAGCGCTCGTAATAGGCGTTGTGACTTGGATCTTTAAGTCTATACCTACGTATAGGATGATCAGACTACTATTTAGTGCTTCGGTTGTCCCCAGCTTCTGACGTAGGGCTGACGTAGTTCGTCAGGGGTCTTGAGCCTTAGCAGCTCGGTTCACTGTCAACTTTCAATGCAAGAAAGGAAGGTGACTGGTTCGGTGGACACTGCGTTTCCAGAAAATGTGGCTCCACACTGGCACACAGTGTATAATTCCCCATTGTAGTAAGTAGTGACCAACCATGGTTTCGCTGTTGAAGTGGACTTGATTAATTAACTGCTATTCGGACTCGGAACAACCATCTATGGTGTTAAATCGTTAGATTTCAACGTTTTCAACCTCTACTATTTATGTTTTTCAATTGCATTAGACTCTCTGGATAATTTCGAAACAGAATCAACATTTGCGGCCCACATATACGTACCTTACCCCAATAACGAAAGTTGAATATAACGCCACCGACTTGGCTGAACATCGCGAATACTGGTTTGTCTTATATGCGTATATATATATTATCTGGATCATGGTGCCCACTGCCAAAGATTGACGAGATGGAAGTTTGTTTCAGGCATCTTATCTGATCCGTCCCGATCAGCCACGTCGCAACTACATACAAATTAATCAATTGGAGACGAACATTTACATCGAACCGAATAAAACTCTCCTTTCAATGTTAACATAAGTACTTAACATGTGAATACAAGTATTGGAGATCGGGCTAGGTGGATTCAATCTGTCTTTAATCAAATTTCCCGCTTCGATTTAGAACAATCAGCCAAAGTGGCGCGTGTCAAATTATTTCCCGACATCTCCAATCGTATCCCGCGATTAAATCGTCTATATGCTGTTTGTTAATTAGACTGAACGACGTGACTTCTTTCATTCTTGAAAAATTGCAATCAGAAAACACTTGCGTGGCGTGGAAAAAGGATATTTGACTGATTTAAGATGAGGTGGCAGTCATTAATCAAACACAAAGTAACTGCCAGGGTGTCCGTCGGGAAAGGTATAGGTCGGCAACATTGTGGGGCTGCACACGTAGAGCTAGTTATGGTATAACTTAGGGGAGTGAGAAGCCCTGAACTCTCCATAGGCAAAGTAAACTGGTTCGCCTCGAAGAATCCAATACTATGGCCTATCAAGTATCATCATGATCGGCGAAAAAGACCAACATCGTGGAAAGGAGGACCAATTGACAATGGAGCCCATCCCTGAACCATGAGTTGTCGATCGGAAACTTCAGTAGAGCGCAAGCAAGAAAGTGTGTCTGGTGAGTACTCTATACATATACCGTAAGTCAACGCAATTGGGATTGTGCGTACTATAATGTTCTGCATATATTCCTTCGGGCCATAGGATACAGAAAATATCTCATGAAGACTGCATATTCCTTGGTGTGACTATAATCAATTGTGATCCCTTAGCGGCATGCCATAAACTGCGAGCTTCGCACTCGAGGAGGTCCAGTGTACCAGGTGACAAGCTTGTTTCATGACGAGATCACGAGCAGGCTGCACAGTTCTCGAGGGTATCCAAGTCCCCGTCACAAAAAGTTAATGTATGGTCATGGACGGTCAGGGTTGGTGTTTTTTTTTAACTCCGGTGGCGTTGGATATCTGGTCCTGCAGTGTGAATTCCTTTTATGAAGAAACGTGGCTGACTCTGGCAATCTCGAGAGTGTTCTTGTGTGCGCAACACGCGCATCCCCAAAGGTTGCAAGTTGGGTGGAGGCAAACCGAAGGTTCGGGATGTCACGGTGGCCGCTGTGTGTGGTTGAAATGCGATTTCAATGCAGTAGTAACCGCGCAGAACTTCGATGGGACCTTGCATGCGCTAGACTCATGCAGTTATTGCGATAACAGCAGTCCCGAGTCGGACGTCTCGTTCTTGATATTGTATGTAGTAGGAATCAGTGAGAGTCAGTGAGGCAGTAAAAAGTCGGTCCAGAATCCAGATGCCATAATGGAAAATAATCACAGATCTACCAACTCAACTGTCCATTGATGCTGTTACCCTCACTGACGAAAAATCAGAATCAATCCTTTGTTCTTCTGTCACATGATACAATAGTATAATTCAATACATTGACATGGTGCCAAACTAACTCTCCTTACTCCTGTTCCAAACATGAGCTAAATTTATCTACCAGTTAAAGGGAACCGAAAGACCAACAATTACTCGTACTCAGAAGGCCTGCAACTCTCCATGTGCAGAATGGCAAGATAATCTGTTAGTTATGTCCACCCCACATCTGTCGTAAATCTTGCGGGAGCGTGGTCTCATGCTCGTCAATAAGGCTGAAGAATTTTATATTAGCAACTTTTCCTTTATTGTCGAGTATGACGGCCTGTGTTTTGATAGGAGAGCGAGAAAGATGCTCTCTGATCACCTCCAGCACCCGAACAACCTTCTGAAGAATTGCTGTGTTCTTCTGCTCCCACAGCTTTAGCGCTTCCTTCGTATCTGTCGTTTCAACAGATGAAAACAAACCACATCCATTGTGGTATCCTGTCATAAGGATCGGTGTTTGGGAGAACCATAACTGTTCCATGGTTCGAGAATGGAGAGGATCATATCCTTTGTGAAGCGTTTTGATTTCAACGATGGACTCGGGAGATACCATGGTTCCGGTGCAAATAAGATTGAGGCCTGTAGGTGTAGTAAAGGTAGGGTGGGGCGTGGTATGAGGTTGGCATATGGTCAAGGGGCCAATGCACGCATCAGCCTGGTATTTGACCATGAGTTTGAGACCACCGAAGCGATAAGCAATGACACGGTTATGCTGAAGAGTTCCTTCCGAAAGCGAAGTCGTGAACTTCTTTTCGAAGTTCATCCCATAGGAGTTCTTCGTTGCTGAATTACTGTATCCCCACTCTGACCAACCTAAGTAAAGTAAGAGAGTATTTCCAATGAGCTCGGCATCAATGCGGTGGGATTGTTTTTTTTTCTTGAAGAAATTCAAAAGCGCGCGAAGATTCTTTCGATCTGTTATGATGTCGAAATCAGATAAGGCTAAGCCTGGGATGTTATGCTAAGCGCCCTGAACATGGCATCGAATGGGCAGGGCTGCAAGACGCTCCGTGGATCGACGGCTGGCTCGTCGGGAGATAGAGTAATAGGAAGATCTTGTGGTTTCCATACAGGAGGTGTGCCTAGTTGGAACATGGTAAGACATGGCTCTGGGAGGCGCAAAGTTAGATCATACTAGGGACTACGACGTTTATAGGGCCCAAATCGTAAGACGTCGGGAAGAAAGGGTCTTCAGGTGAAATTGAGAGAGTGCAGTCGGTATCAATAGTGTCCCTGGATATCTCGCTCAGAAAGTACTTGGTCCCTTGGTAAATGGAGTGTTGAGGCATATCTTCTTCCACAATCAGAACCGTCTAGTGGCCCTTTTATAGGCATTTAGATGCGGGTTGGATGTTTAACGCCAATTCAGCTTCTACTCCACATTTACTCCGAGAATGAGCTTCTTTCTGACAACGAGGTGAATGCAGACGGTCATGTACACCTAATTTCAGAATTACCTAATTTCAGAATTTGGCAATTGGAGAGTCTGGGTCTGGAAAATTTACAGAGACGATGTGTAGCCATTGACCTACACAGAATGTCACTGAACATCCGTCACCAAGAAACTCTGTGCGAAAGAATTCATGGATGCAGTTTTGCTATTTTCCTTGTTCAAGTCCAGTCACATTGGGATTTATAAGTTAGACTCACTGTTTGATGTTCGAAGACAGTTTCGTCAAGTGACTACCATTGTCATTCACCAAGATTGATACCTTTGTCACAGCATGAGCTGACGGCGATCTTTGACTCGTGCGCGTGAAATCGTAATACGTATGGTCCAGGTTGCTTTCTCTGTGACTTGGGAAAAAGTAAACTTGAAAGTATGTGATGAACCAGGTCAGATACTTCCGAAAGTCAGCTTCACCACAAAGTCTGTCTACGGTCAATCTGGGATCCGACCTTGTATGTAAGCCAGATCGAAGCTCGAGAATTTTGTATCGAGGGCGTTCGTTGAGTTCACAAAAACTTGAAAAAGTCATCATCGCGTCACGTTTTTGGTAAATCCGCCCCTTCATCATCTTCATCTAAGTATCACAATTATGAGCGTTCTTCGCCCCTTCAAAGCCACAGATATGTTCAAATTCAATAACATGTAAGTGAAAGGTATGCATAAGCTACTTTCTGACTCAAACGCGATCCAAGTAATTTGGACATCTGGACGGAGACTGTAAGTCAACAACAACGAACCTGAAAACAACACTGAGCCAGGATATCCTGTAGTACGGAATTGGCTTCTACTTGAACTATCTATCTCGCTGGCCAGACCTCTGTTGTGTCCAAGAAGCACCCAGTGGACGCATGATGGGCTATGGTATGTATGAACCATTTCAAGTCGACCTTTTCTGGCACTATCATATCCCTTTACCTTTTCAGTCATTGGAAAAGCAGAGGGCAGTAATACAGAATGGCATGGCCACGTCACCGCAATCACTGTTGCCCCAGAATACCGGCGACTAGGTCTTGCGCGCAAAATGATGGGCCTCCTCGAAATGGTCTCGGACGAACTCTACAAGGGGTTTTTCGTCGACTTATACGTGCGATGCGCAAACTCTGTTGCAATAGATATGTATGAGGGAATGGGATACAGTGTATATCGACGGGTACGGGAATACTATGGTAAAATAGGTCTTGGAAAGGGAGGGCGAGACGAGGAGGATGCTTTCGGTACGTTTCACAAATTGAAGTATGGATGACCGTTAATCCTCGAAACTGAACACAGACATGCGAAAGCCGTTGACCCGGGATCTCAAGCGTCGTTCTGTGCGTACAAATGGACGGGATATGATTGTTAGTGCACACGATGTTTCATAGTTCAGCATGTCCCAAAAGTAGCATTCAAAATATCCTAATACTTTACTAATATATATACAACCCATGTTCACTAGAAAACCGTCTCGTCAGATGGCAAGAGGGGGTGGATCATCCGCTGGCTGGTACTGCATCAACACTGCAATCTCATCCGCATAAAAGTCCTCGAGCGCTTTTTTGTCTGACACGAAGTTATATAATTCAATGCGAATCTCCTCGGCTGTTGGCACTCTCCTCGAGTCCTTGTTTTTCTCCATCCTCCCTGGCCCCATCAAGCGATTCGTCAGGAACAGAAACCCCTGCGAGCCTCCAAGCACTTGGACAAAGCCCATTCCAGATTTGTGCACGAACTGCGAGTATTTGTACGCCGAGCGACGATACGAATACACCACGTCAATATGTTCTGGGTACAGTGCAGCCGCCTCGACGTCAAGGATGTATCCAAGCTTCTTGAGTAGAGCGTATTCAAAGTAATGAACTGTCTGTGTTCCCTCCGGCACACGCTTTTCGATATCCATGACGATTGGAGGCTGAATAGCGAGTCTCATCGGGAAGCAGGATTGAAAGGCATTGCGTTCGCGAATGTCGCTGATTTGCGTCACATAGGCTTCTACCAGTTTGAGCCCATAGCGATCGACTGTGCGTCCCCATTGACGAATGAGATCCTCGATGCAGCGAGCGGTTGTACCAATCCACTGAAGCTCAAAGTGAAATACGGTTCCGGGGTTGTGTATGATGTCGTGGTGCAAGATGACGGACTCTGCCTGGTCACTTTTCTGAATTCAGCCCATTATTCAGTGGATGAGCATGCTGCTTGAGAGGCCAGTGTATATATATACCTTGTAGGGGTCTATATCAATTACCATACTTTGACTGAGGATGATTCGTTTCTTGAGTCTCCGAGGGCTAGGATTTGAGGAGCGAGCAACACTGGATGGATAATAACTTCCTCTTGGATTTTCTTCTGTGGTGTACCGTCTAAACCAGCCCTTGGGTGTCATTGAAACACTAGTACTGTATTCTCCTTTCAAGTGATAGAAGTAGTGTCTACGTATAAACAAAATCAGAGCAACGTCCAAGAGAAGTAGACCGACTGTACACACCCATCCAAAAAATTATGGAACCCACGACAATGCTCGAATAGACCCTTCTCTTGCAGCTTAACACCCCACTCCGTTGCCTGTGTTCTGGACGATATGTCCCTAAACTCTCTTACGAGCCAGGAAACCATATCATAGCCTGTGAATGAGTTCGGGTAATACGAGTGATGCCAATGATAATCCTTGATAGGGACACCACCTTCCTCCCGCATCGCCTTCGCAATTGCAGCGAGTGACATTTCCCCAATTTCCCTCTCACTCCTCATCTTCTTTTTCAACGGACCCGAAGCGTGAATCTGATCGAGTTGCTCCATCAACGCTGCATCACGAACGCACAACGCAGGACCGACTGTCGTCGGGAGAAGGCGCACAGGCGGAGCGGGATGCGTGACTTTATCCTCTGGGGGCTGCCACCGCAGCTTTGAAAATTGGTCTGCGAGCTTCTCGAGGCCCATTATTCGGATCTCCTCCTCGTCGAGCTGTTCCCCGTTCGGTCCTGCTATGGGTTGAGGATCCTCGTAGGAAGGGATGACCATGAATCGTGTACGCCAGTAACGAAGGGATTCATTGAAGTTGTGTTCATAACCCGCGACCAACATATCAAGTCTAGATAAAGAATGTTAAACAGATGTCCTTGTTTAGGCCAGCGGGCTTCATACCGATTCCAGCCATAATTCTCTAGACCATGAGACTCAAACGCGGTTGATAACTCGGTGTAGCCACCTGAGGACAAATGTCATCTCATGAAGTCGATGTGATACCTTGAAGTAAAGCGCACACCTCCAAGTTTCGGCCACATCAAACATTGGTATTCGAACGGCTTGGAAGTCGGCCTGCGCCGCACATACCGCCTGACTTGGATAGCTTCTCCAGTGTACGAGATGCGATGGATCTCATTCGTCATGCTCAGATACACTGGATCGTCTGGGGAGTGTAACACATCCGACGCTCCCATACATTTGGGTATATCGTCTTGCGCCATCAACGACTTCGCTCTCCTCAACGCCATCCTTTCTTCCACCTCTCCACCATTTACTGGGTGCCGCAACACGAACTGAAACCCTTGCGCAAGCCTCACCGCCGCCATTCCCCTCATTACCGCCAACGCCCACGCTCTCCGCCACTCCTCCATATTCCCCTTCACCGCCGGAGGCTTTACCAGGAAACTCTTCATCTCCTCCGGGTCTACAACAAAATCATACGAGAACACATCATACAATGACTCAAGCTCTCCGGTTGCGGGAAGGTACTCGATAGTAAGTGGGAGGCACACTGGCACTGTCTTTGTTTTCCACTTTATCTCGTGTTTCGTAGGGACTTGAGGGAACATGTGTTGCCACCGCCTCGCGAGGCTCGATTGTGAGTGTGGGATGGCAGACTGGGGTTGTGAGGGGTTGCCGATCACTCCAGGGGAAGATGAGGTGCCAGCCACTCCGAAGGAGGGAGTGTGGATAGAAGTGGCGCTGCGGCGTTTGACAAAGGTTGCCTCTTCACGCGGAGGAGTGCCAACAGGGGAACGACGTGGAAAGGCGATGCGTTGGGGGATGAGCGTGTCGTCTTCAAAGGTGCGTCCCGTGCTTGAGCGAATGGAGGCAGAGGACTTTCGAATGGCAAGGGGCATAGGGGAATTGGCGAGAGGGGAGCGACTGACTTGTGCCGCGAGAGGCTGCGAGAGAGGCATCCGGATCGGGAAAGAGGCTGCAGGTGCAGGATTAGATTTTAGTGTAGACTTGTCCCTTTCCTGAGTTTGAGCATGAGTCGTTGACGAGGCAGAGGCTGAGATAGGTGAGGTCTGTGGTTCACTTGGCTGGCTTCGAAAAGGATTGAAGAGCCAAGCGGGGGCGAGTTTGGATGCCAACGTTGCCTTGGGAGCAGCGATTCGGGATGCGCATGTTTTCGAGGACGATGCAGAGAGATTAGACCGCAAGGATATGATGGAGGACTGGGAAGGCGATTTACTGACTCCACTGAAAGTTCCCGCTCCGGTCTTCGACTTGCCTGGTGAATTTTCAGGTGGAAAGTCGAGGACAACTAGCTTCGGGCTTTCCTCAATTGGATCAATTTTCCCGATCCTCTGTAAAGGACGCTTTTCTGGAAATCGGTATGCAATACCAGCTGAAGAGTTGCTTGTCGTGGAAGTGACAGAATCTCGGGTAATATTGGTGACCTTTGATTCCGGCCGCAAAGCAAAGATATCCGTATCAAACTTGTCAGCTTCTGCTTGTGATGGGACCTTGTCCTCCACAATGTCCTGAAGTGGCGTGGATGAAGATGTTTCGTTGCTATTGTCAGGCAAAAAGGGAACTTCTATGCTCGATAGCACATCGAGTTCGAGCAGGCCGAGCATCTGGATTTGTCCCATCCTAGCCCGTCCTATGAATCTGACCGATTTGTTTAATTGGCAGCCTCACAAAGAACATAAAAAACTCTTACCTGTCATTTCTAAAGGGCAAATCTAATTGTTTATCCCAAAACGTGATAGACACCCAGAATGGTTCCCACCAGAACGTTTTCATTTCTCCCTCTTTTTCGACAGGGCCCCAAAGGGGATCTAGCGTCTGAGTTATATTCTTCCCATCGAGTGTCATCTCTTGTTTTGGTTCAGTACTACGGAAACTGAAGACAGGGCTTTGATGCAACGGCGGCTTCGTGAGCGACACGAGTTGGATAACAAATCCCTGATCAAGTAAGCGCGTGGTGGTCAGCCGGAGAAGATCCTTAGACACATTAAAATATCCTGAGCCAGGCGTGATGACAATCATCGTCGTTCCAGTGAGCGACAATGAACGATCAATGTAATGTGTCTCTGTTGGATTTAGCGCGAGATTGATTGCCTCAAGCACGGGTCCGTCATGCGCATATGATATGCACCCAATCAAGCGGACTTGCGCAGGTGGACCGATTATCGAGGCGTCCAGTGTTGACTGGTGGTAATGGTGCGTGAGAAGGATGTCGCGCTGGAAGTCCCAAAACGAGTCCTTGAGGCTCACAAGCGTTGGCTTCCACTCATTGATTACTTCGAGGTCAGTGATGACCTTGAAGAAGTCTTTGTACCATTTCCCATGGTCGTCCTGGCGCAAAGGACCGGCAGCGTAGTCAATTTCGGATTTCTCGTAGAAGACGCGCGAAATGAGGACGATGGTAACAGTGTGGTTTGTCCCTGCTTCGCGCCATTTCTGAAAGAGGGCCGGTAGGAAAGAATGGACAACCTTCTCGTAGTAGCGCTCTCCGTCACCAGCAAATTCCCAAAGTTCACGACAGACTTGAATGAAGATTGTCATTTTCGCAGAGAGTGACCTGTAGATAGATTTCGTAGCAGAAGTAACGCACGCTGATGACACCTATTAAGCATTTGGTCAATGATTCCGATGAGCTTGTGAGGGCGAAGGCTCACAGGCTTTCCGCCTATGTAGATATTTTGTATTTTAGCTGCAATGCTGCCAACAAAAGTAACATGTTGGTCAGTATAGATACACTGGCCAACAAGGCCCTTTCCTAATCTCCACATGTCATTACGTCCGAGATATTGATCCTGGAAGACGAACTCGACGTATTCAGCACAACAATCTTGCTTGTTGACCTTGAAAAACGCTTTGAGATATCGCCAAAATGAAGCTAGATGTTTGGCCTGACCTTAGTTACAGTTACTTCCGAATTATTACGCAGCTTGAAAGTGTCCGCAATGGGCTTTGGTATAGAAATCTTTGACGCGTCATCTCAGCTTCCTTTCTTTCCTGTATTACCACAGACGCCATACTGACCTGCAACTGAGGCTTTGGACACCCATCGTCCTTGGGTACACAGAAAAGAAATGCGTATTCTGAATCATCTCTGTCGGCACCCATCACGCGCAACAAGTCCCCCTCCGCAACGCCCGGCCACCATGACTGATTGAAATTGACCTTGGCCTCGTCCTTTGGGTCATGCACCCACGTATTGAACACCTTAGAGTCTCCAAATTTCAGAGGGGCAACAGAAGTTGGTCGTAAGATCGATTGGGCGGTGTTGGAGCGATTTCGACGGGCAAACTGGGGCTGTTGCGACTCTGCCCTCGAGGTCGTCATCGTATGAGGAATGCACTTAGATCATAGAGACCTTAAGGATGCTTGGAGCAAAAGACTGCCGCTGCTGAGTTCTATGGAAACCAATGTTGACCGAGATAGAATTCGACAACTTTCAATGTGTCAACAACATCCAACAAGTAAGTACATAATTCCGATCCACCATCATCGTGCGTGCGTCCCTCTAGAACACAGAGATTACCAGCTTTCTTTCCTGTTGTCAGACGACATGCTATTATCGAGTTCGCGTTCTAACCCCGGTTTCCACTGTAGAGCAACTACTGTTATTAAGTGTTCTAGAAAGCCACCTCGCGGCCTTTGAGAGCCCGAGGCCTGGGCCTGAACCTTGAACATCTTCGAAGTAGTACATAGCTCATAATCAGCCATAACGCGACACAAGACCTTTCCAGTTCTTTAAACAAGGGATTAGCTCCTTTCGTCGGCCGTCACTATCCCGCAATTGGGTCATTTTTCTGGTTCGCCTTGCCTTGTGGTTCTCACTGTGATCATGTCGCGATAACGCGAATCGTACCTCGACTACATATCATATTCGTGACGCTGTCGAGACCCTATGCCCTAATACCTTGTTGGGTCGACAAGGCAGCCATACGCATGTACGTTTTCTCAGTTCTACTTCCCTCCTTTGGCTAGTTTAGGAATTCCACCTTGGAACAACACTTGAAATTTTCTCAAATAGGACTGTAACCCGCGGGGTCATTGTAAGCCCTTCGGCGCGGTCGCATCCCTTACCACAAGTGAGTACTTATGACCAAACCATAAACCAATTACGGACGTGACTCTGTTAGCGTGAAAGAAAGCCCGGGTCGAAAGGTCCTCATGGAGCAACAAAGAAATGGTAAGTAACGTTCTATAGAAATCCTCACTTCGCATCATTAGTGTGAACCTTCAGGTAGCTTTATTCAGTGTCAATGGTTTCTATCAACACTTTCTCAGCCCATTTAGAGTTGATTGAGATTCACTCGTGTTATCCCCCAAGATAAATCGACCCCTGCAAGACTACTCCGTAAATCAACCTGGAATGATTAGGTATCTTAGACGTTTTTCATTATCAATTCATTGCTCACCCTTGTATCGATGTCCTTATTCCTTGTTTTGCTTCGTTCTAGGGTGTACTTCCATCAGGACCTCGAAATATAACCTCGAATGAGATCGCAACTGAGCTAATGACAAATGGCTTGAAAATTTTGATTAGGTACAGGATTACCCTCCGCTCCAACGCAATAAACGTTCGCCGCATTATCATCGTATTCCCTAGTCTTCATGTAGGACTGTTCGAGCGCCATCGCATCAAGCGCTTTGATTGGTACCTATCCCTTCACTCGAACCTATCCATGCATTCTCTGCATATCCCCTTAAGGCTCGATAAGACTCTAATCGAAGTCTAGAAGACCTCATCCATCGGTCGCTTGTGTTGGTGACCGAACTAAATTTATCATTAGACCGTCAATATCTTTCATGTGACAACCAATCTATTCATTGGCATATTGTGTGGTCCATGAGCTGGTTCACCATAAATCATTGACGTTGAATTTTTTAAAGGTGATTTGAACGAATAGAATAAAAAGGACGTTCACGCAGTCATAGCCCACCGCGAGGGTCGAACTCGCAGCCTTCAGATCCACCTGCCTAAGAGTCTGACGCTCTATCCGATTGAGCTAGGCGGGCAGATAGAAAAGAATGAGACATATCTGACTCAATGTGGCGCTTTGTAAATTTTCTAAAGAAAAAGGAACCATACCGCGTCGCCGATTGCGGCAACACTAGTAGTATGTCCTTAAGGATGCTATTATATTAACTTATACGCAAGGTAGGTCCAATTAATGTTGTTGATCGTTGCGTACTCGGATTCTTACATTGATTTCGTAAAAACTTGGTATTTCCAAGCCGTGTTATAGCCCACCGCGAGGGTCGAACTCGCAGCCTTCAGATGACTTCGAAAGCCAACACTTTCGTAAAAGTCTGACGCTCTGGCCGATTGAGCTAGGCGGGCCTGCAAATAAGATTATAGCAGACTGTATAGATCGCGTCGACCACTTCTGAGTTGAGCCTGAACAAGGAAGCAGGGTCTTTCTAAGGTCCATATATCTAATAATCTATCCTCGAGGACACCTCTTCAAGTTAGCACGAATGCAATGTTTCAATATTTTGTTATCTAGAGCAAAGGAAGGTCGTATCTTACCCTTTCTCGGAGCCAGCATTGGTCTTTACACTACTTAGTACCACATAGTACAAGTTACTAAGTAATCACACTTGTTTTGTCATTACCAAGTTGTCTTTGTAAGATCAGTAATCACTGTCAGAAATCATCAGATGAGGACCTCGCTAGCGCTTAGAATGGGTGAAGTACCCGGGGATAATGGCCTATTCTCCGGTTCAAGTTCCACGGCCAAAAGGCTTCATCAGTAAAAGCATCTGTCTGTGTACGATTGAACTGACACATCTTGACAGATCAACCTAATATGGACAAACCTCTCCAATGATGACGGTGTTCCGAAAGCATCGTCATCTTTCTTTAGAAGATGCGTCTTCAACATATATAACTCGGCCGGTACAATGAGATGGACGGTTCGGAAACTTTTATCGTTGCCGTGGTAGCATGATATAGAATACATAGTCACTCTCTGACGCGAGGTGATAGGAAGACCGGCGTTGCGAAAATCAGACCAAGTGAACTTTTTGAACGTTTGTCGAGCTCATAGACATTTGGGCGCCTGATCCTGACATTCGGATGAGCAGCTCTGCGCACTAATAAAGACCGCGCTGTTTCGATCTGTCAGCGTCGAATATCACTGCGTTACCAACGAGATTAGAAATGTTTCATGGTTGCACACGAGCGATTCACGATCGCAGTAGTGTCAACCGGCGCCATTCGATACCGAAAATCGATCGAGTTCTGACAATTGCAAAGGGGGATCATGTGCATATTGGCAAGGAAGTACATAAGGTTCGACCGATAACGTCAAATCCGACCATTACTTAGCTGACCCGGTCGGCGAAGTCAGAGGAACTGATCCATCATCCAAGTCTACTGACGCGCCAGGTTAGGACACCTAAGAAGACCAATAGGTCAGGTACGTAGTGAAGTTAGTGAGGCCCATGTTATGATGATTGCCTTCGTCTGGAGATATTCCTCCGATATCAACGCCGGGAAGCAAGGATCAGACGATGTAGAGGAAGCGTTACCACCCAGTTTTAAATTTGTTTCCAAGTGAGTTGGAGATAGAGTAAGAAATTCAGTAACATCTGGTTCAGATCCTTTCCTATGTATATGCCAATCCTTTGGCTGAGTGATAACAGAGAAGGTGAAGCTGACACTGAAACAAATTCGTTAGGTATACATATATACTTAGATTATCGACCTGAGAATAGCGCACGGAGATCGGGACGACAAATAATCAGCCAAGGGGTCGGACTAGACCCGGCCCGAGCGATATTACACGACATTTCGTGTTGCTCAAGGGGGTACCCACCGGTAACCATGAGTTCTCCAGAGCAACAGAAGTCTCCATTCCCCGAGGTTTCCCACTGGCGCAGACTTCGCAGATCCGGAGGTCCATTTGCTCTGGATCATCGTACATAGACCATACGACAAAATTGATTTCCGAGATGTGAAAATGGAAGGTGCTTGGAATATCATGCGGATTTCCGGATGAGCTGAAGGACGGATGAGCACCGTCAATTTCACGCCATTTCTTTTCGGAATCACGATGGTGTGGTTAGGAGAGAGAAAGGTTTTGTGCCAGGTGGCGATGCAGTCCGCCCCGATCAAGCCGACTTGCTTTTGACGCCAGGCACATCTGAACTAACGTTCGCCCTGGCGATGGAGGCAGTGAGAGGCTCTTACGAAAATGAAAGCTTCTACACAGAGATACACACCTATTGTTGCATGAAGCATTGTACTTGCATTTCAGTCTGACAGAAGCGTTGTGAAAGCAATGAAAGATTAAAAAAATGTGTCCCATGATTGTCGGATATCCACACTGTCCACGTTTACGTTATTGTTCTTGAAGCGACTGGTCGGAAAACAAGTGGACGTAGACAACATTTTCATAGAAACTATCACATACAGTAGAGGCTACGTGTTGTCGGCATGGTGGAGTATAGATGACACTACAGGAGCTATGAGCGTTAGAACATAGAAGACACTAGCACCTAGCATGAATGTGGGCAGTGCCGTGTGGTAATGCATCAATGTATCAGCCCCTAACGTTCAAGTTTGCCGGCGCCTATACTCTTCTCATGAATCAGAGAAACTCTCGCCACATCATGCCTGTCATCAACCATCCATCGACATCATGATCCAACTGTCGTGTTCCTTGATAAGACCGTGCCAGAAGAAGTAAGAACACACACAGCACCGCTCCTGCGAAATCGCCTGGGTCCATGAGGTCAGTGGTGCAACTCTCGCGCTAAAGACGGGATGAGAAGAGAAGAGTAGGAATAGCACTTATTGAAGTTACTTACCCACAGCTAATGCTCCCACCCGGTCCCTTCCTCCGAGTACCCGAGTACCCACTCTCATGTCGTGGGATATGTGCGGAGCAAATGCCTAGATACGGTCAAACTTGAAACCGAAATGAAGGCAGAGTCAGACCGACTTTTGAATGCATCTATCCATCTTTTGAACGATGTATGGAAATGAAAATAGTCTAAGTCTCAAGCCCCAATAGAGTGGGAAAGGGTGTGAGTGTCAGCGGAACCAAGCAGTTTCGAGCCAAGGATGGTGGGGATGGGCAGCTGCCGTACACAGTTGATGTCTTGCCAGAGACTCGGAGCACCCCCGCGTGACGGGCCAAATGATGCTAACGTGATTACCATTTTCTCGAAATGACAAGTCAACGGGGTATGAAAGGCACCGACACACCTGTGACTTGGAGAATAGGACAGAGCAGGGCCCATTTGTCTTGCCTGCGCATTGACAAATCTATGCATGGTGAGCTGAGCTCTTAGTGTTGAAAAGAAGCCTGTTCTTACGGCATGAGCACAGTAGCGTGCGTAATCATTGGTGAAGCTTGTGCACGTCGACAATCCCTAAGTGGCTGAATGAGCCGTCCGAGCCGTACACCACCATATGTGGCTGTTTCTCAGCTTGCACGATCGAAGAGCAGTATGTAAATTGGCAGTTCGCCCCACATTCCTTAAGCACCTCGTCACAGCCCGTTGGTTACCATCTCAGCAAATCCAAGACTAGACCATATGTAAGTAATACTGACCAGGGGCGGGCAAAAAGTGGGGCCATACCCACGAAGAGTAAGCGTGTGGACGGAATCAGATGGATCCAAAGTCTGTAGAATGGTATACCCAGCCCCATGTTTCCCAACCCGTCGTAAGATACTGTGGCTGCGCAGTGCATCCACCCTCGAAAAATGAAAACTGAAAAATAACGTGCAATAATGACAATGTGGTCAACGACATGACGATCGTGATCGGGACACCGGAAAACAAAGAAATCATGACGCAGGCGCCGAGCCAGGCTGCGACTTGACTGTGAATCTGATCCTTTATGATCTGTGATCGCAAAGACTTGACCCACCATACACATTCTTGCTGACTCAAATGACATATCAAGTTTTGTAACGACTCCATAGCAATATGTATAGAGATTGCGTTCAGTGCGGCGGCGTCATAGTAGTGGGCGATACCGGCGGAAGTTCTTACACATTTCTCACTTCTGAATCGATTGATCACACGTGCTGCAGCTGGTTGAATACAGTTACTGAACTACCGCGGTTGTGTCTTGGGCGGGTAGGGATTACGGGCGCGGGCGCGGACGCGGGAGTGGCGCCGGACGAGTCAGAATTTCATTGAGTCAATCGAAAAGAGTCAGGTTAAATGAAGGGGGCAATAGGCATGGGCGATTGTCCAAATTCCGGGATTACAATTTACAACGTTATCAGCTGTAATCTAAATCATGGAAACCATGCCATAAATCAAGGTGTGAAATTCTTGACAACCGTTGACTCATGTGCTCGTACGACGTGGCAGCTGAGCTGAGGAAAAGGGTTGCCGGTGGCGGTAATGTCTTGACCGAGCGAGGCTCGGCACGTCAGCAACGGTCACAATGGGCGCGCCTCGTTGCAAGTTGCCTGACCAACGTGTCACTTGTACATGTCGGACTTGAGCTTGATATCCCACTAGTAATCAATTCCATTCTCACAATTCAAAAGGCACCAGTGACGATAGCTCGAAAACAGATTTCTGGCATTTGAAACGTGTAGCAGATGTATGTTATGTATATGGTGGTGTACGATTACGACGAGAGATGAGGCACGAATTTAAACTGATATACTAGTAGGTAGAAATGGATGCGATGAGATGATGCAAATGTTGTTCGTAACAATGATGATGATGATGTTGATGTGAAGTACAATAAGAAACAGAACCCGAGTTATAACAGATGAAACGCAAAAGAGGCGCCAAGGAACATGAGAAACATGGAGACAGATGGGAGTCGCTGATGCTGAGAACATAGAATAATTATACTGAACACCGGTGTCCATCTAGCAGAGCATTTTGAGAGAAACCGGAAACAAGAAAAGTCGAACATGATGCTTTGGGCGAAACGGTCATCAAAGGACCTCATGCTCGGAGATGTATTGGCCGTTGGACATGTGGGTTTTGTGATGATGAGACTTTACCGTGGCTATGAGGTTGGTGTGCTGGCGCAGGTAAAGGGATGATGGGAAACGATCGCAGGAGTTCCAAAGTTTTCATGGAATGAGGCTGTGTTCCCTTGTGCGTGGAAGGGTAATTTGGTGATGATTCTAGGGTAGATGGGGTGCGTGGTGAATCGGATCCTGGTGATGATGAAGACTCTGGGCTTGAAGGATCCAACTCGGGAACGGGTTGGATGTGCCGTACGTGTGTCCGGCGGGTATAAGGATGAGCAAAGCTGCGGGACAGGCGGTGGGAGTGCGATGAGGACGAGACAATGGAAAGACCGTCATGATGCGCGAGGAGATCATCTTCTGTGATTCCAAGTTGGAAGTCAAGGACGTTAAGAAACTCGCGCTCGATACGACCGACGTCCCGCTTGCCGAAAACTCCAGTGCAGAGTGCCCAATGAACATTCTTGAGAGTAGAATCATTCAGGTACTAGATATCGGTTCAGCTATCAAGATGGGATGTACGAAAGCGAAACACATACCTTGGAAGCAACAATCAGTGCGCCAAGGAAAACTCGCTCTAGTGCCCATTCCTCGAGAGCGATGTGAAGATGCGGCTTGGCACGGTCGATATATACAAGTGTGGCGAGGAGGGTTGGAGTGGCGACTTCAGCGCGAGTTATGACGTTTGTAACAAAAGTGATAAACTTGAGAAGTTCCGGGTTATGAGACGATGAATGTGCTCGAGGTGTCGAGGGACGACCCATTGCAAAGTCGACTGTGTCAACTACACGATCCACCACATAGTCTGAATTGAAATATGAATAAGAGGGAACAATAGGAAAGGAGCCATTGTGACATACCGATGATACTACGAGAGATTTTGAGGTCGATGAGGTCGAGGAGTGCAGGGGAATGCCTAGAGGGGTCGACGAGACTGGCGTGGTGTACAGGGGAGGAGGAGGAGCTGGAGGCAGAGGAGTATGGAGACGCGGCCATTTGCGCAGATTGGGGCGGATGAGTGACACCTGCATTAGATTTGAGAGGAGGAGTTATAAAGGATTCGGGGGCGAAGAGAGCCGATGCGAAAAATAGAAACCGGAATTGCTTCACGAAAGTTGCCGCCCAAATGTGGAAGCGATCGGTGGTTGACAAAGGATCTATCTGACAAACCATCCGTACGAACTGGGTTGCGATCTGACTCGCTTCCTGCCATATCCGGTTTGCCGCGGCAACCCTGGTGGCTCGGCATCCACCTGAACCAGTCATGGCTAGTCTCGCCGTCCTTCACGCAGTCACATCCATCCAACTCGCAGTCCGTTGCCTCCCGCCCATACCGCAGTCGCATTTACGCGATGCCATCCTTGGAAGTCCGAGTGTATCGCCTCTCCGCGCTTTTGTCTCACTACTTTCACTCACTCACTTCGCCACTGCTTAGCTATAGGCAGTGATAGCCACTACAATTCAAACAATTAAATGTACAGCCCCGCGAGAGGGACAAATCACAATATATTTTAATCATATTTCCTTTCTCGCCTACGGGGAATAACGCCCTCTATCCATATCAGGTCAGACTGTCTAAATTCAGGTCAGCCATTTCCGGCGGACAAACACGTCAACCTTCCTGGAAATTTACATGCTTCGGAATAATACATATCACAACTCCCGCGCATATGCTCCATTCCCCTCGGTCATCCGTTGCTGACTACTACTGACATAACGTACCGCACTAGCGCACTATTGCTTCATTTCGCTAGGCCCAAATGCCACAGTTTCTCAATCGCCATAATCCGGATATCACTTCATGTGTGGGCGCAGTGATCATGCATAATAATAAGCCAACAATTATTGCCACAACCTCATCTTGCAAACCCCCACCGGTCATTTGGACACCACATATGAAGTCCGCGCGGACTTTTTTGTCGTCTTTTCTGGCAACATCGTATTACCTCGGAACCCATGATCAGGCCAGTTGACGAGCATCGATGTGCATCAGTCGAAATGTTTTCCGTTTATGGACGCATTTTGGACACAATCAGGTCACAATGTGTCAAACGTGATCCTAAAAACGCGCTTTCGTAACCAGGATCTCCGAATACGTTTGTCTGGAGATACGTACCCTCACCCACCTTATATGTTTATATCTGTCAATCTGAAGACTCGTGCACATTGACATTGGACCTACTACTCATGGGATGCTGCGACTTTTGCCGTTCAATTTCCATACCAGGAATCCAGTTACAATCTGGCACTGGGTCATGGCTACTAGCGCGACAGTTTGCCACCCCCTCATCAGGAATTTTGGAAGTATGATGCCTGTCGGTAAGAGCACTTGTCCCCTTCATAATCACCAACGTCTTTTTGGGTATGCCTATACCGTAAGCTTCCTCAAACCGCACTTATGATCTCCGATGTCAAAAAGAAAAAACCTCGCTTCGCCGATAGGACGGTCGTATGTATAACAGGTACGACTCTCAATAGCAAGAAAAAAAGAACACGGCTCACCCTGTTAATTATGCGCACGCAAAATTTCCCAGCCCAGCCCAGGGTACATCGTTCCTGGTGGCAAGAGTCTGAAAGAATATGGCGTCCCTGGTTATCTGTTCCGAGGCCTCCCCCCAGGGGCCCAACATCAAAAAAAGAGAGCAAAAAAGCTCCTTCTCACTGTAAGTATGTATACCTTGATAGAAGTGACATGTGCCAACCATGTCTAACGGTACCGATCTGACCTGGCTCGCCCTGGCCTAGAACTGGACACCTCTCCCCGCACTTGCCAGGCTAATCATGATCGATGATCCTGAAACGGATGAGGAATGGCAGGCCTCTTCCTCTTCTCCTCGATTCCCGCGAAAATTAGATCTGCTTGCTCAGGCTGTCTGCTGGCTGTCCTTTTGTATTTTATAGCCTCTCAGCTTCTAGCGTGAAGCGTGATCCTTTCCTGTCTTGTCCTGTCTGTCTATCCATCTGTCCTGTCTCGCCCCTGCCGTACATACAAGTTGACATTGGTATTGATAAGTATGTACTCCCAACCTTCCAAATAATGTCGCAAGTAAGTGACCAGGATTCCTTTGGTGTTCCGGCTGGAAGAAGGCCGGAGAGGAACTGATAAGTCGAACGATGAACGTTAACGTTGGTTCGTAAGGCAAGTAAGTGAATTAATCAGACGGATTCTGATCCAATTCAACGTTCATCAGGCGGGACTCGGACACCTGTCGTCTGGGGATGGACGCGTGACGCGTTCTCGTTCTTTATTCGCCTCCCTTCCTCATCGTGACTAACTAGCCTCTTGCTTCTGGAGCCATTACTTGTGCTCCAGGGTGATAGCGGGGAAGGATCAACTCCAACCTTTTCAATTGGGATAAGTAATTGGACGAGGAGATAGGGGGGACCTCTTGAGCTTCGCGCAATCGCCACACGGACGGGTGATGCGGATTCGTGAGCGTATTCACATGGTGTTTGGCTGGTGCAGTGTGGGCTGAGGTGCTATGTACGTGCTGAGCTTTTCCAGTTGTGATCTGGCAGACCCTACAAAGGAAAGGGAAGAACGGAAGTAAGGCCCGAGGAGTGATCAGGAGGTACTAATGGCACGAAGGCAAATGGAGAGACTCAAGCTTCGAAGGCGGGATTGTAAAACTCATGTATCACAGGTATCACAGCATAATGAATGTATATGAATGAATGAACGAGTCTTCGATGTATGGCATATGACGATGAGAAAGTATGTTGCCTTTTCAATGAATCCAATCTTATCTATGTATGAATAGTGTCATGAACGCGGGATGTAGAACGCTAGTGGCGTAGAGACCAAGGAAGAATTGAGCATGTTCGATTTCAGAAACGACAACCAGGTTGATCCATTCCGGAAGACCAATTCGAACTGAGTTGTTTGATGCTTTGATGCTGTGCTTGAGGAACGACAGACTGTACTTACACTGCGACAAGGACTTGGCCATCACAAGAATTCCAATCCGCCGTCAACAAAATCTGATGGAAGCCATCTTTTTGTTGTATGTACTCAGCAGTTAACGTTCAACGCTGTGTAGGGTTGCACACTGGCATCGTGTGTGGTGGGGCAAAAGATCGTTCGAGAAGCTACAACCTGGAACAATTCGCCTCAATTCGCCGGATTTGCAAGACATGCGATGCTTTCTACAGGATGATCTCGCGCTGCGCAGACAGACTCGGACACTTCATCTATGCATCCCATCCATCGAGTCCCTGACACTGATGATACTGATGATGCAACAATAAAGAAATCGAATAGAGGACAAGGGGGTGGATCAACAGTCTTGTTAGATACTTGTAGGCGCCCGCGGTATTCGCGAAGGTGACCTACAGATCGTTACAGAAGAAATGTCAATTATAGAACAAAAGAGAACAAGGGGAGGGATATGATATGGTATATGATGGTTGTGTGCGCAGTGTGCCAGATGTGTACAACTGTAGGCGTATATTGATCCACAGCCTCAGAAAAACAAAAAGAATAAGCGGTGCTCGGGTAGTCGAGGTCGGATGTCAACATCAGAGAGTAAGTAGAGAAAAGAACATCAGCGGGAATGGGGGGATACTGCGATAACACATGATGCATGAGAGGGGAACATTCAAGGTCCAAAATCTAAATAATGACATCGATAACGGGATCTGCGGATCGTCGAAATGGGGCTAGACATAACCAACGAAAACGAAAACGAGCCTAGATTTCTGGCAGGCGATGCCTTGATGCTGATGATGACATTTCTACACGACGAAAAATACAAGGTAATTCAAACAAGTACAAGAAATGAGTTCGTGGTCACATATCACATATCGTATGGGTACGGTCCAGCAATGTCCACCATTATCACATTTAGATACAGCAGGGCTCAGGATGGCCACGGGCGTCCGTTAAATATTGCAAGTAGTCGGGGGATGATCATCTCTCGAAGGGACGAGCCAGATTTGACAACAAGATGTGCCATTTGCGGAACCATAGGCAACGTGGTCCGCCGCCACCGCTCCCAGGTTCGAAAGGCGTCGGGATAAATAAAAAGCTCTACTGGCAGCCCGAGGTTCCTGCCCACGCGAGGGTTCTAGTACGCGTCTAGACTCCATGACCATGCATCCGTCACCAAACCGACGATCAATCGAGCCAGCCAGACAATCGCAAGACATATGTGTGGCCCAAAAGTGAACATTGAACACAGACGTCTAGAACCCCATCCCACAGTCCCCGGCCCCGAGTCTCATGACCTGACCTGGGGACGGAAAAAAGAAATACCCAGCTTATCACATTTGACAACCCAATGATTCTCGAAGGCGTCGTCGGTCTCCGCTGCGTCCCTCTTCCACGACTACTTCGCTTCCCACTCCCACTCCCACTCCCACTCCCACAGTACACATCCAAACATCTCATAAAAAACAATGCCTTGCCCATTGTGAACCCCAATCCCTCCATAAAACCCCAGAGATGGAGAAAAGGAGAGAACGACCAAGGTCATGAGTTATACAGTACTTCCGCTGGCTCCCAGCTCCTTAGTGCGATTTTTACTCCCTTTGGGTCGTCCTCTTGGTCGCTTGTTCATAGGCCCATCCGCGCTCGGGCTAGCCGCCTCCACCGACAAGCGTTTAGTCCCCGATGTACTGGGAGCAACCGAATTGTTGGAATTTTGAGACTCGTTCCCTAATAACCGTCGTTCGTTTAGATATCTGGTGTGAGGTACGAGAATAGTTAGCTATCGATAGAATAATCCAATTGCTATTGATGATTGATGACGAAGACGTGCATGGGAATGGGCGTTAAAAATTATTGCACTAGGAAGGAGGCACGTGAACGAGTGTGATAAGACGAAACAAAGTACAGGCCAGGTTTCGTGTCGTATGTCAACGCCACAAATAGTGAGGGACATCAGTAGTGCCTTTGCATGACTGTTCCGGGACATGGCTTCTTCACTTCCGATGAAGTACCACAAGACACCCAGTGATTAAGGTAACACCGGAACCGAAGAACGAAAAATCGTAAAAAATATCTTTACACCCGATGAGCAGAACTCAGTCATAAGGCACAGTAGAGATGTTTGATTGTGGATCATTAGTTATTGTGTTTTAGGGAAAGAAGGGAAAAAAGGTAGCAAAAGGATTCCTTGAAACTTACTGGTTTGTTTTCTCATCCAAGATGCTCTGTAGACTCGGGAGTGGTGGCTGTCCAAGCTCTTGACGCAGTCGATCGACATCGCTCTTTGCGGCAGCATATTCACCCTCGGTGAGTGTATTCATCTTGTTTCGGATTTCACTGCATCTATAGAAAAAATGGAAGTCGAAAGATTAGAAAGGAATGTCAGCTGAGAAAAGAAGAAACGAACTCTCTCTCAATCGTCGATACCATCATATCAGCCTTTGTAATGAAGTTGAATCAGAACTTCTGAATGCGAAATTAGTGAATCGACCTGCCTTGTCCCGATCTTCGTTTATCTGACACTCTATAAGTCTACCACTGAGAAGGATAAGCATTCACCACGTACTTCTCTTAGTGCATTCAGGAGCCTCGTTCGTTCACTGTCCAATCTGCACATGATGAATTCAGTGCCGACTTTATCCGGTGTGATTAAGACCTACTTATTCCTCTGCTCTCGAACGTCCTGGATGATTCTGTTTTTTTCCTGTAGTGATGCATGTGCCGACAATATATGTGCGGTATGCAATTGGAGTGTCAACGCGTGTTTCCTGACAAGACGAGTCAGATTACGCGACCGAATGTACATTCATCCTGTCTGCGACAAAACAGTGCATCAGCATTGAAAATGGAAACACGTACTTGAGCTCAGCTGTTTGGGCAAGGTGGACGAGATCCTTGGTCCAATCTCCCGTCGCGACAAGAGGTGTCGACGTGCTTGCTTGTGGCTGCGGCTGCGGCTGCGGCGTGGACTGGGGATGGTGTGTGGTGTCCTGGGGCACGATGCCAGCGCTGCCATTGATCATCTGGGCAGGAATGGCAGTTCCTGGCGGGCCTGTATAGTGGACATACTGAGGTTGAGTGTGATGATATTGCAATGGTTGAGACATTCTTTTTCGTAGAGCAACCAGGAAAAGGTATTCGATCGGAGTTCCGGGGGTCCTCACATTCAATCTCGCTGGCGGTGGCGGGAGTCGACCTGGGGTTTTGACAATGGGCTCTGATATTTCAACTATCTACTGCTACATACATCTATAAATACACATGTTAGTAACCGACCTCGTTTTAGATCTACAAGATTCGTATTCTCCAGGAGAAAAACTCCAGATGTCCTCAGAGTAAGTAGCCCCATACAGCCGGGTCAAGCAACTCAGATGATGAGAGATTCCGAATCGCAGCCATTCAAATTTCAAAAGTCCCAAATCCTGATATGTTTGATATCCAAAATCCCTTCGGGACCGCCTCCCCTTCAACTCAGGAACCTTACGTAGGTTCCGCCAATTTTCCTGCATCATGAGTCCTGATAATATGTACCAATTGATGCAGTGCCCGCGGGGCAGGATGTCTACCTAATGTTTAGACAAAAGATTTAAAGAAACAGGGTAAACTTCGTTGTAGAGGAGAGAGCAAAAGAAACAGGATGGACTGTGTGTGGCATCAGGCATCATGCATCAGGCCTCAGGGACGACATGGCAGAAAGGAGGACGAGGCAATGCCCTGTGCTGATTAGATTAGATCGATCGACATCCAATCGGAGGTTA
>JABAJX010000049.1:0-41708 GCA_018221735.1 Termitomyces sp. K1Aa
CCGTCCCCACCTACAAAGACACGTCATCTCCACGATGAAATAACAAAGTCTTAAGCACCTTGATTCCCCGGTCCACAACAAACCAACACGCGTGGATATTTTTCTTTTTTATACACTCGGGCGAGCGACTGAGCACAAGCCAGGCCTGCAAGCTCCATCAACTGTATACACAATGCATTCAGTACAGTCAAAGTGAGTCTTTCACCTGTCATCGAGCCGCACCTGATCAAGACTGAAGGCTCCGACGGGACCCATGAGCTCCTCGTCAATCTAAAACATGGCTGAGCGTCATTTAGCGTATAGATCATCTCAGCTCACTTGTTGAGCAAGTCTAGCAGTGAGATATCGGATAGCCATAGGATGATGTTAACGAAGTTGCTGATCAAGATTTGATTGCGAGGTGCTCATATATCATAGTCAGGGTAAATGACGTAGATGACCAAAAAGTAAAATGAGGACAGGGTTATCAGTAGATACACATACAAGGGTTGGTACAATAATGATATCAGTGCATGTGTATCGGTACGACACAGGCACTTCAGAGAAAGAAGGAAACGAAAACAAACGCCACGACGTTGCCAAAGCACAGGATATCTCGATGGGAATCAAGCGTTAGGTTTGACGCAAACCCGCCTATGTTCTTCCCAATCTTTCCTTTGATGATCGACAGAACAGTACTTGACAAGCTTACACTTGCTGCATGTTTGCCCCGGAATCCTTCCTTCCCCACTATTGCTAGACCCCACGCTGATCTCCGAGCCACTGCTTGTGCTACCAGACTCCTCGTCAACAAATAACACATCGCAGTCGATCCAATTGCACATCGATCGTGTTTTGATTTTTCTGCGCCGACCCTTGCCCCAGATGTCCAGCACAGTCGCTGTCTCCAGTCCCCGTCGTGGGAAACGTATCATCTCACAGTCATCGTTGCAACATGGATTTGGGCAACCCGTCGGCAAATCATGAAAGATGTCTTCATCCGGAACATACGAGGCGTGGGTGAAGAAGATTTGGGAGTATGATGTACCGTGATGGGAGAAGAGGACAAAAAAGCGGGGTTGTTTCTCGTGAAGGAGGGCACGAACGACAAGATCGATCTGCGGGAAACACGGTGTACGGCGTTGGCGGAGAAGTGTATGGGTCAATCGCATGTCTAGAACAGTCAAACATCCGTCATTCAACTGAATTGAGACAATGAGAAGAATGCTCACGTTCATGACGTATTCTCCTTTCCATACTCGGTTTACAAGTGCGTCCGAACGAATGTCGGCAAACCATCTTGAAATACTCGGTGACATCGTCCATCTCTTGACGCTTCAGGTCTGTGACAATGACATAGATTTCATCACAGCCCACATCATGCATCCCACGCAACAACATAAGTTCAGGAAGCTAACCATTTATTCAACATCATCAGATACAACAAACAAAGGCAGTGCAATCTAAAAGGCTACTCACTATCGTGAAAACCACGGGTTTCATAGGCAGACCACTATCTTTGAATGACTGGTGGTGATAGACATGCGTCGTCCATGTTCTGTCGAGAGGGATCAAGCGACCCGTATCAACAGTGCGACAAAATACGTTCTCTGGCGCAAATTCGCCTTTGTTCCACGCAAGGATCTGCTTCTTCTGAGATTGTACAGCATGTCTCCGCTCCCGTATGTCCAAAAACCATTCGTAATAAGAAAGCTGGCCGTGACCGCGATGGTCAAGCCATTGGTCGATAAGGAGGTCTGTTTCATCGTGGTCGAGCGTAGTCTTCGCTAGCTCTGACATAGACAGTCGAGGAGGGGAGAAGATAGAGTAAAGTTGTTTTCGCGCGGGCATGGTACCTTGCAGAGGAGGCTGAGGCCGGCGGCTGTTGAGATAAGCAAGGATATAACTGAAAGGGAGGAAGAGAGCAAATTGTGGCTGTGTGATTGCAGTAGTGAAACCGATCAAGGCTATCAAAATAGTTCCCGCCAAAGCGCGAAGGCACCGGCCCTAAATCGATTCTTATGTCATAATTCGACTATTGCCAGTAGCTAATAGAGTCGAGACCGACGCAAAGCTTGAGATTAAAGACCTGAAGCATTCAATTGCAACAATCCGAAGGCATCTCATCTAATGTACACGTCATGTTATAATAATTTGACAAAACGGGACACGGATCAAAGTCGTAACAGATAAAAGAACAACACCACAGGAGAATTAGCAGTGTGGTGCAGAGTTGGAGTCTGGATATGGGAGGCAGAGAGTATGGTATCCTGGCTCGGGGGGTTTCGTGTCGGTGGACCAAGGAGGAGGTATGTATGTGAAAACCAGATCCAAGGAGTAATAGATAGGATTCGAGGAATCAGAAAGTGCTGGCCCACTCATTGAGGTCGACATGCGACACACGAGCCTGTTGAATCCAAATGTGGTTCTAAAGAAAAGAAATGGATGACGATCTCAGCACTTGTTCGACATCTGGAAAGTACAGTGCGAACTCACCAGCAAATCCTTGGGCGTCTTCCTGGCGTCTGGGTCCTTTAACAAACAACTATCCACAAATTCCTCTGCTTCGCGTGGGAAGCGACCTTCAGGCGTCAGCCGTGGCGCAGGCTCGTTGACTATGTGTTGTAGCAGTTCCAGGATACTCATAGTCATACCCCCACCTTGCAGACTGACGCCTTTGCTCTTCCGTTTGTCCTTCTTCTGCGTTTTGATACGCGGCCGTGCTGGCGGGTGGTTGATAGAGGAAAGATGGTCGCCAGGGCGAGTAGGTGAGAGTGTGCTCTCAAAGTCTGAGAGATCCGAGTCTGAATCAGATGACTCTGAGAAGGGGAAGCGCCCGAGTGCAAGCTCGATAAGGGAAATTCCAAGCGACCACACGTCGGATTTAACAGTGTATTGCGCGCCTTGTATCCGTTCAGGCTGTTAATCAAATGTGTTTACATGATTAACTTTGTCGAGTCAGACTGATGGAGACTCACGCTCATATACGTTGATGTCCCCACAAATGTGTCCGCGATAGAGTTTATGAGTTCTCCGGAGACACCAAAATCACATATTTTGATCTCTCCATCTGAGTTACACAGAATGTTTGATGGCTTGATATCTGACAGCTCGTCAGCGAAAGGTTTCATGTCCATTGTTGGACTATCACCATACCACGATGAATGATGCGGTGCACGTCATATAGGTAGGTCAGGCCCTCTAGGACGGCCAAGGCAACCTGGCCCACGACGTCGATGTCGATGGCCCCAATCTTCTTGTATATCCCATCTAATGAGCCTTTGTCCATGAATTCCATGCATATGCAGATGTTGGGATCGGCGAGGAATGCGCCGAAAAAAGAGATGATGTACTTTGACTTGCAGTCGTGCATGATCTGAAGCTCACGAAGAATCTGTTTCCGCACTGAAGGCTTAGCGTCGATCAGGACAATCTAAGACGCAGATGTCAGATAATTGGGTCCTATGTAAGAGTAGAAAACGCACCTTCTTCGCCATAAGAGTACCTGTCGGCACATGCTCAACCTTCTTTACACTCCCACCGTTCCCTTGCCCAAGCTCGTGTAGATCCTTCAAGTCCTCGTTCCGCAGGTCAAACTTGATATCTGCATTCATGTCCAGGTTGGCAAGCGTGTTAGACAGCGTCGCATGGTAAGTGTTTCGCCGCATCGATGCAGCGGATGCAGTGTTGGGTGCGGAACCTGGCCCATTGCTCACTACCAGCACATTGTCTTTTGTGTCCTGCTCAATCGCTGAAACCGCCCCGCTATTGGGGATCTTCGGTGCCTTGATGATCATTGGTGGTGGCCGCTTCTTGCTAGGAGTAGTTGATTGTGCGATCGTCGGGGCTGCACGAACAGCAACAGGCTCAGGCGGGGGTGGAGGGGGTGTCGATGGCATCGGCTGAGGCTTGAGCTGAAGGGCCTTAAAGTTGCGCTTCTTGCGAATTGGAGAGACAGGGGCCATAAGTGAGGACTGCGTTGGGGAGGACATGATGAAAGAGTGAAGAAAAGAGAGAAATTGGTCGGTGGAATGAACGTCTAATTTGTTATTATTATATTTTTATCGACGCGCCTCCGTGGGAAATATGATTTTATGCAAGTTCTCTCTGCAACCTTGAGTCTTGTCATGGAAACATGATGATCTGTGGACCTGTGAGTCTTGTATAATTAGTATGAATGCGTCATTACAACATGGCAATTCGAAGCTCTTTTTAAGTAGGTGTTTGGAAACCCGCTTCGCGGGGCGCCCATGAGGCTGCAGCCTGGTTGCTTGATGGTTGCACTCCTGATATAAAAGCGTATTCGGTTTCCCGCCTCAGCTTCAAGTTCCTTCGGTCAATGGATCCCATACATCGTCAAATGTAAAGCTGTACAGTTCTACTGCGGTATGCACTGCTGTGCGCCCTCTGACAATTGTGATTTTACAGATCATTGTCAATTTTCTGAGTCAAGACTTGGACTCATGTATCATTCTGTACATGCTGTACAACTTGTACAGCTATGATCAATCTATTTCAACAATCCGTGGCTTATTGGCGAGAACTCTGGGCGCATTAATGGCTTGCCGGTCGTTCAAGAATTGCCATAGTGAACTCTAACAAAACGGAGTTCCACTCGCTACTCGATTGGTTCTCATTCTGAGTCGTCATTTGATGTCGAAAAATAAAACTCAAAAGCAATTACTCGCCATGACTGCGGTCGATGGCCAAATCAGACTTCACACACCACGTCAATTTGGACAGGCTGGCCGGTCCCACACGCCACATGTGTGACTCTGTCCCCTCGCCAGCCCTTACCTCAACCCAAACGGTTCGCTTATGTACGGGCAGTATCTGATGGTACAGATGAATGGTGACGATTCTCTGATTTAGCATGATTCAATCATGACGACCACAAGTCGGGGCTGAAATGTCTCGTCGGGCTCAAAAGCGCCTCCTTCGCAACATCACTAGTATCCTTCCTCGGGCCATCAGTATCAGATCATGGTCACCCCTGATAGGTTATTTAACTCCTAGTAAATACATGTTTAGATCGATATGAAACGCCGTTCACATCGAATACATCCTCCAATCACCTTCCATGCTCATTCATGCACATTAATAAAAGCTTCAAAATACATGGCATCGCGGAGTTACTATAGTCAATCCCGATTGAAATATCGTAACGTGAATCCAGATCATTGTCATTATCGTTATACAAAAAACTATCATAAAAACTATCGTTAACATCAAGCCGTGGAATCGTATCATTACCTAGTAGTTTTCGTTTATGTAGACTATCATCTTTAATCATCGTCGGCGAAAAGCGTAAACCGTATACATATCATATCCAGCCAAACTTTCGTCATCATCGTTGTTGTCATCTTCTGGCACCGACCTTGAGATCACTGAACATACTCTTCTTTCCCCTTCCATGTTGCTGTAGGTTTATACTTCAGGTTGGTGTTCTCCATCCTCAACCTTACCGAATCGTGGAACAGAGGATTCTTATCTGCAATCTTGCGCCCCTTTCCAAAATTGATACTGCGATCGCCACCACATTCAGTCACGAATGTCTTAATAAACATGAAGGATTCGCACCTCAATTTCTCGTGCCACTCTCCGTCACGGCTCTTCCACACATAGGTCATGGGTATAAGCTCCAATATCCACCATAGCTTGCTCCCAATTTCGAGCTGATCGTACATCGGCTGAACCGCATCCCTGGCGTCGAGTTGGTCTTCATGATCAGCTTCGTGTTGAGATACCGTTGGAACTTCGACTTTGATTTCACTGTCGGCTTCGAAGACCACGCGAGGAATTCCATAATGCTCCAGAGCTTTTTCGTCGAATATAATTCCGCACTGCGCTTGTTGGACCTCGTGTACCATCCATCGTAGGCTTATGTTGGCTAGACTGCCCGGCTGTGTATCCGATACATTGCCTCCACCAATATCTTAATGACGAGTAGTGAGTATCTCAACCCCATGTAAAATGTAAAAAGTTCGAGCGCTTACCACAATGGCACCCACTGAACCACACCTCCCTAACGTTCGTGTCTGGAATACCTTCATCCTTATACTGACAGCTGATGGACATCATCCCATTTTCCCGCTTGTCTGACCTCTTGGAACGACCACCGCCGCGCTTGAGTTTCCGTACGAAGCCGTTGGTGGCCTTGCTTTCTAGATTGGGACTGTTACCCGCGGGATCTGTGGTTTTGGATTGTTTGGGATGACGGTAAAAGTCTGGTTTGAATTTTGCGCGACGCTGTGCTCATATCAGACACGAGGGTTCGGTGAAATCCGGAGTGTCGTTGCACTTACTTCGTCCAAAGAGAGGGCATGTCGGAAAGTTTTAATGGCCTTGTTCGAGTCTGTGAAGGGAAGTGTACGTCCCGCTATCACACCTACACTCGCCACAGTGTCCCTGCCCCATTCAAGGTCAGCATTGGCATTGACGTCAGTGCTCGTGATTCTCACCAAACACCGACGAATTCGATTTTGACATCTTGGCAGAAAGTCTGCTTGAAACCGGCGCAAAGTTTGAGGCCCTCCCGGTCATAACGCTTGTAAAGCTTGTATCCAAACGGAATTTGTTGCTCATTATCTTTCGGGAGAAGTCCGATCTGTACGAAGAACATATATCATAGGATCCACACTTGTCGGCGAGATATGCTAACCTTGTGAAGAAACCCTGCGAGCGCCCTTGAAGTGAATTTCAGATCATAAGCCACGAGATATTACTTCGCCAAGAGGAACTTTCGTACCGTGCGGTGTATGCTCCTCGAGAAAAACCTACAGATTGCGTTACATCATTTCAGCTTGTCGATCAGGAGGTATCGGTGTGAAGGACGCACCGAAGATAGAGATTTTGTCCCCGACTCGATAATTATTCATGAGAAACTTGTATCCTTCTATGACGTGTTCATCAAGGTACCTGCACAGCGTACTTGGCAATCAGTGGAAGAAAATTAAACAAGGAGAACACGGACGTACCACGCAAATGCTAAGTCAAGAACCTTCGCGCCCCAGCGGAAAAGGGGTGACACAACACCAGGATTGAACCATGTCCCTATACCAGGCTGTTCATTTATCAGAACACCATATCTAGCACACGAGACGGCGAGACAAACTTGATAATAGCAGATCTGCTGATTGAAATCGTCTTTCTTGAGCAGCGAGAAGAATTTGACGACGTTTGTGTCCTGTGAGCGTCTGAATGAGCGAACGGTAGATGTGGTATGAAAAGTTCAACACCAACAACGCCGTTATATTCGTTGGAGGTCCCGTCAAAGCAGACAACCAGCGTCCTACCAGACTTGGTTACTTCTTTGGTGTCAGTCATAACAGTGAGTAGCCAGATGATGGGCTAGAATCGTCCAACTAGCGGTTTATAAACAATAAAATATTTAAACCTTCTCACATTGGGAAAGTGCTTACCAGAGGATCAAAGGTATTTGACACTTGTCACAAAGAACCGCCGTTTCGACTGAGGCCGTGTTGTTCGTGACTCTAGCAGTGTTGTTTCACACCCAAGGTGCCATCAGATTCGTTGGCAACTATGTAATTCTGCATGAATCTTGTGATCTACTCGTGTCCCGACGGAGAATGACGGTTCCGTGATGCGGTAAGAAACCATTTGCATTGCAATTCAGTGCATTCCGATCTACAGAGTGGATACGCTGCCAGTCAAGTGAATAGATGGATCAGATAACCGCAGTCGAAAGCAGTGATACACAGAGATCTGATCATCGCATCAGTTCAACACCAGAAAGGCAATAAAGAGACGAGTCATAAATATCAGAGCCTCAGTGCTTTCATGTTTTTAGCGCACGGTGGTACCTCTAACCTACAGGACTATAAGTTTGGGCGAGTCCGTTGTCACCATCGTTTCGAGGCTTGGTAGTGGCACCAGCAAGATAATTTCTCATTTTTTAACAAACTGTCGAGGAACGTGGAAAAGTTCTGTTCGGTTTCTTTCTTCATGTGGAGTGCAAGGATTGGTTGAAAGTTGAATGGAAGTAAGATTCCATCGGCGCCAGAGAAGAGCTAGGCGCTGGTGTGTACAGTGTGTACAAAGTAGATAACGTCACAATAAGTATCGTCACAACATCGTGTTACCCTTATTTGTAATTACAATTATTTATGTAAATGACTTATTATCTGTAACCCTATTTCAGACACCTCGAGCTCTTGGTTTCTGACACTGACTTCTCGAATAGGTCCATTTATTTCGTGTTGGTCAGTGACAGTGTTTCACTTCCTCTTCCCTTCCAATACCAGTCTCGAATCATCTTCGCAAGGATCATCAGGATCAGAATCAATCAACATATCAACCATGACATCAACAAAAACAGTGCAGTTGCCTCTTGGGCGCCTGGATAATTGTTCTCAATGCCACCGGAAACATATGGATCCTACACCACTTCGTACGTGCCAAAACTGCTCTGAGGTTAGCTCTTGAAGCGAAAGAGATCGAAAGCTGTACGACGGTTCTGACCCCGTTTTTTTTCAAGATCTTGAATGTTCCGAGGAGTGTCAAAAGGCAGACTGGCCTTCTCACAAGAAACAATGTCGGCGAGGTCTGTCCTTGTTACTCGGTAGCCTTCTAAGCTATTCATCTTCATATACCATTTTAGGAAAGACTGACCGTATTGAATTGAAGCAATTTTATCCCTTTCTCGCGTGCCTCGCAGAAGCTGGCCGATTTAGTCCGGTAAAGCCCTCCCACCGTGCGCAGGCCCATGCCATCCTTAACAACCCTAGCCCCAATGCCACTATTTGTTCCTTCCCCGATGGATCGTCTGCGAACCTCCTTATTCTTGGGGAAGAGGTCCCTCTCACTGATCCAGTTGCCTGGTGGCCATCCGCCGCGACGTCTCCTATTCGCTCAAAACTCTTTCGCAGAATGCAACGTGAAGGTTATCTTCTTCCCATTCTGATGTCAGTCTGCATAGGTCTCCTTCGAGAGATGTACACATCCACTCCTGAGAGCGGTCGTTGCGTTCGCTTGCGGCATGGCAAGTCACCCATCTCTGACTTTGGGATCGCTAGAGGGAAAGCTACGGTTCAAAGCCAAGACAGATTAGCTTCCTTCTATCTCACTGACGACACGTTTGAAAAGGGGCAAGACCCGGAGGAGCATTACTGGTTGTATTTCACGACACTAAGTGGCATGCAAATGACTCTTGATGTTGGGTTGTTTACCTTCAACTTCTGCCTCCACGTCAGTGGTCAACCATACTTCGAGAATATCCACTCTGTGCCAATCCCTCCTATGTCAGCTCCTGCGTTCTATGTGGACACAGAAATGGCGCGGAACACTCCTAAATTGACAACTACCTCTAGGGAATGTTCCGTCCTCAGGAACGAAGCTCTACAGACGGCTGTCACCTCGTCCGCAATCGACTGGGAGCCTATATTCAACTTCATGAGCGACTTGTCAGGAAAGCCTGTTACACTCGTCGAAAAGCGTCTGGTCAGGGACGTGTCTTGGGACTAGGATCATCGGCAATCGTACATATCTGCGATGGCCTGAAGAATGACGAAGAGTGGTGGAAGTATATGACGAAATGGAATCGGAAGTATAACAAGGGAAAGGTTTCTCGAGACGCACTTAGGCATGCTATTGAACGGTTCGAAGCCCGTCGTGCTCTACTTCATATCTTTTGATATCAAGTATTCTTTCTTGGACAGACCACTACGGACCTTCGATCTTATACCATCATCATATTCTCTTTTTAGCTACCGCTATCTTGTACAACCAACAAACAGGACATTGAGTCCCTCGAATTAAATGACCAATATCGATGCAAGAGGATCAGTTTGTCCAAGCATTTAGAGACAAGTTCATGCGTGCAGTCCCACTTCCTGATGGTGGGTGACCTGGCTAGGCCAGCCTAGCTGAACAAGGGAACGAGAGAAAAACCGCTACAAGAAGTGGCCTCTCCAAAACACCCTAGTAGAGCGCCATTCCAGAATACGCATCCTCCGAATCCTCCTCCCGAGATCCCTTGGAATACACCGAACTCTCATCATCAGCCTTCACAGCTCTTTCCCAGGACTTCCTAGAAGCCGCCTTATTTAAATCGTTTGAACCATTGTCATCATCCCAAGGGTTACGCGAAGACGGGATAGTTTTCAGCCCTTTTGGCACCTTGTCCAACACATTCCTATGCTCCTCCCACAAACCAGCAGTCGGCCTTCTCGAACCAGTATTTGACCTCACTAAACGGGCCCTGGGTTGCGGTGACGTCGTTACCGGATCAACCGCTGGTACTGGTGCCGGCTCTGGTACCGATTCAGTCTGAGGTTCGAACGTCGTGACCGGGACAGTTGTCGTTGGAGTCGACGGGCTCGCCAAGGCAGTCGGTACCTTGACTCGGCCAGTTGGAGTCCTGGGGCTAGGAAGGGATGGTATAGCGGGTGGCGTCGAGGGACGAGGTGCAGGTGGTGACCTAGGGACTGGCGGAGATCTGGAGACGGGTGGAGATCTGGAAACAGGCGGAGACCTGGAAACGGGTGGAGATATGGAAACGGGTGGAGATCCAGAAACAGGTGACGACTTTGAGATGGGTGGCGTGCTGGGGCGAACGTTAAACGTTCTCCGGGTCGGGGTCTTCCCGTCTGGGGTTGTCACATTAGTCGCAGGTCCCTTGAATGGCTGTGGCGTTAACGGCCCATTGTTCGTTCCATCCTTGTCCTCGTTATCTTCAGCATCATACCCTGGCACCTCAACATGAACCGGGGGTGGAACATTTCTCGTCTTTGACACAGGCTCCGGTAGCGGCGTCGGGACAATGAGTGTTTGCTCCGTCGAAATCGAAGCTGGGGCAGACGGACTCTGACGCGCCAAAAAAGTTGATGCTCGCTGGGTGATAAAGTTACCAAATCCTGAACCCCATGCGGCAAGATTTTTTGATGGAGCCGTTATGGATGGAGGAATAATGGAGGAAGGTGTAGGGGATTGTCCTGGCGTCGTAGGAGCCGAGGAAGATGGTGCTGTGGGAGAATCACTTGATGACACTCTCCTTGTAAGAAGGGAGAAAGGACGAAGGCTGCTTGGTATCATGTTTGACATTGAGGGAGATCCACGCACGGAGGCAGGGGATTCTGCGCCATCGAGGTCGGCCTTGGTGACTTCTACGGGCGTACTGTTGCCTGATGATGTTTGATCGGGACGTTGTGCCCACCGATCGCGTACACCTTCTACAGCTTTGAAAAAGTTGGCAGAGCCAACAGTGACGGCCCGTGTGACGGCTTCGCGGGCAGGGGCAAGTTGCTGCTCGAGTTTCAGCTCCTGGATGCCTTCAGAAAGGCGCAGGCCGATATCGGCCACGACAGAAGGCTTTTCGTTGCATGGATGTCTTTCATAGGTTGATCGTTATCAACAACAGCGGTCTTGATGCAAATTTCCTCACCTTGGCTCGACGATATCAAAGATGACAGGATCAGTGACCTTCTCCCACACCTCATACGCAGTAGTTTTCCTAAACTCAAAAAGCCACACAGGATTAAAATCGTCGGGAGCTGTAGGGTCTCCCCCTGTCTCGCAGTCAGCTCACAATCTAACCTTGAGAAAGGGATATATACCTGACCCATTGGTTATCATCACTCCATTTGCAGCTGATTTTGCCAGGAAATCTTGATACTTGACAACAGAAAGAGCCGCAAAGACGTATTCCTCGAACTACATCTCACATGAGGAAACACAGATATTGAAAGAATAGTGATGTGGACGAACCTTGGATCGGAGGTAGTCGTCACTTCCTTTAAATCTGAGAAATTCATTGGGTTTTAGGTTCGTGGCTGGAAATTCGACTGCCTTACTGCAACTTTTTCGAAGGATTCCCTTCGTTCCAGTTCTCATTAACATCATGTATGATCTCGTCCATCCACTTGCGGTCAGCTGCTGTTAGAGCTGATGACCGTTCAAGTTGTGGGTTGCGGAATTCAAACGCGCCCGTCTCAATCTACATCCGAGGTATGAATAGAAGCCATTTTGACGCGTGTCAGAGAAACATACGTTGACAATGAGATCAACCTCTTTTTGTGAAGTAACAATGGTGTTAGTAGCGCCACATAGCCAACCAGCGGTATCTTTGATCACATCCACCTGTTGAAGCGGGAGGTAAGGTTGGAAGAATGATCCCTAACCGTCCATGAGTATTTAATGATATTCAACGACATTGTAAATTGATGGAGACAGACCTTCCCGAAGAGATCTAAGGGTAGACCCATGAACGCCATCATGCTCTTGGGATCTGAGGTCTTCAGGGACGACGGCCGCTCGAGAGTTGGTGCTCGTGCAGCAAGTCGAGGGGAACCACAATCGTCCAAGGTATGCAGCAGACCTGGATTGCCGTAAATTGATGTATTTCGAGTGCTTTAGAGGAAACATACCGGGTATTAGTGACACGAGGGAATATTGATACGTGCACAATCGCTCAACTGGATGTCCGTAAAACACAATCTAACTCAAGGGTCAATTGAAATTGGAAGATGATAAAAAACGCATCCATACTCTTTGTTGAAGCATCATTGCCTTGACAAGAACGAGCGTTCGTTGTCGGAACATGTGAACGAATTCACGTCTGATAGGCCATTAGGGAAAAGTCAATATCAATGTACGAAAGAAAGACATACAAACTTGTACCTGCTCAAATGTCAGCCAGATCAAGAAGAGACGACAAGAAGAATAACGAACCCATGTAGAATCCACTCTCTGTTAGTTGGCCCCTAAGCGAATGTTCTAGCGAGATGGCAAAGTCGTCGAGGATACTCGCATCTGTGAAATCCTTCTGATTGAACAAAGCGGTCGTCACGACACCCAGTTTGTCTCTGAAAATATTTAAGCTGGAGTGTAGGTAAAGGATTCTAATTCGATGTGCCAACCTTATTGGACCAAAGACTGGTTTTGAAGCCAACACAATCACTGCTTTTTGTACTGTTGAGCGCGTGACGTCTGGTGCCTTGACGAGGAGAGCAGAAGCGGCTATCTGCTGGTTACACCTAAAGACGAAGGTCTCAAACGCGAGTCTGAATTTTTCTCAAACCTAGACTCACGATATACCGAAGATCGTGGTGGGATTGGGCCCAGAGGGTACAATGTGGAAGTAAGAGTAATCTTCCGTACTCTGGAGTTCTCATTAGGAATTAGATGAGATGGAGATATCCAGAGCAAAACATACAAGGTGAGCGCCGTCGGGGAGTGATAGAAATGGGAGAATCTTAGCCACCTCTTCATCCTCGAATATATCGCCCTTTGAATATTCTATCCGTGGCCCAATCTGTCTCATCAAAAGATATTCAAGTCACAAAACTATTCTGTCTAGATGATTCGGAATATGCATACCAGATGATTAAAGTCGACCAGTGCGACACCGTGTATGATGGGCCCATTTTTGACGTTAATGATCAACGACTCTGGACGCGTCTTTCGCGATGACACTGAAGCGGATGATGACATAGAGGATCGATCTTCTCTTCTGGCCATGGAAGGTGGATACGTTGGTATTGGGATATCGTCATAATCCTTCTGTTCGTCATAAACCGATGGGGAACCAGAAGAAGATGTGGTGTCGTTGATGCTGTGAAGGGATATGCTACTGCTATCCTCGGAGTCGAAACCAGTTTCCACAGTGTAAGGGCGCGGATTCCGCTTCAAAAATGAGCCGTCGTAATTACTCTGGACTGGATGGACACCATCATTCAGCATGGAGTTTCGCGGTGATTCTGCTGGAGATGAGAGAGGTATAGAGCGTTGTGAGGCGGTGTCTGCGTCGTCGTCGTCAGCATCGTGATCAAAGAAAGAGTGAATGTCGTGAACGGGAGCCGGAGAAGGCTCTGGCAATAATGAAGCCATGACAAGTTGCAAGCAAGCAGCACTTCACCCCACAACAGTCACGCGCTGTGGCCAATAGCCATCACACGTAGCATCATTTTTCGAAACTGACACATGTACTGACAGACAGGTCTTGGTCCTCTACCATCACCTCGTCTTTGGGCTAATACTTTCTGATAGGTAGCCAGGTTGGCCCAGAGCCGTCATTGCCAATATCTTGTATATATGTATATTGAACATGATTTTTATTGGGCTCTTCACAATATCATTAACCGTACATTTCTGCATCACCATCAAACAGAACTCAGTAATATTTGATAGTTAGTCGATGGAATACGACTAAATGGAGTCACCGTAGCAGATTCAGACCTTGTAACAGAATGCGTACAACTTGAAGATCTTGAATGATCTTGCCCCGTATATCGACCTTGACGCCAAAGACATGCGATCTCTATAACTTGAATTTCCTGGTTTAAAAGTAGGCTGTTGAGGGAGACAGAGACCGTTTTGAACGCGTGAACGGCGCGGGCGGACACCTCCATGAACGTTCGTGGCTGCCAAGCCTCGTTCCAACGCAACCTGGCTGAATAGACTCAGGATAAAGCGTACAAGCATTCTTCGGACTTGGAAGCTTAAGTATATGCAAGATAGAGCCGCTGTTGTAAGAGACTCAGGATAAAGCGTACAAGCATTCTTCGGACTTGGAAGCTTAAGTATATGCAAGATAGAGCCGCTGTTGTAAGGTGTCTCCATTCGCAAGCTTGTAGTAGGTACATAGCATCCGATTATCACGGTGTGACATTTCGTGACCGTGACGCTTGATGAAATCTAAGCGATCAACGTTCAACGTCAACGGTTGCCTTCACGCCGGCAGGGGGTGTCGAAGTGCGCACAACACAGCAGTCGACCACCCTGCTCTGCTACGATGATAGCTCTTCTAGCTATTTTCATTTGTCTACTTGCCTGCATTAGTGCCCTCGCCTCGCCTCTACAGCAGGTCATTTTATCTGGGGATCACGAGCAAAGATTTCAGGGATGGCTGGATCCTCGGTTAAATGGCGGACGTTTCCTAGATGTGATTAATACTTGTCATATTCTACATGGATATTTGCGCTTATCATGTTCAAGTTTACTACTCCCAATCTAGGAGAACCGCTAAATGTCATAATTTCGGCTCTATCAGACCCCTACATTCTTACTGACCACGGACTTCGTGAATACTCGAGGTGAGTTGTATAATGTCGCGAATTTGATTGACCTGGATTTCTTGTTGATAATCAGGTCAATTGGCTTCTCACATGAGTGCCTAGGACTTCATATTGGGGATCTTCACGAGGCAGATCTGGGAGATGGCGACGGCCGCAAGCCCGAACAGTACCTCGCTCGACAGTATTATTTTCCCATCTGGGGTACTTGCTGGGAAAGTCTTGCGGGTGGGCGAGAAATTCCTTTCAGTCCCTACTTTTGCTCAATGATCATTCCATTATAGGAGGTAATCATTTTAGAGCGTGGAAGCAGAATGGGACGGCGGCGAACAGTGGCGCATGGTTCCTAGGGTTAGAATGGCATATATTTTGGATATCGTGACTGACTGACCCCCTCTAGGGTTTCAAAGGAAGAGGTACATAAGATCTTTTACTTTAAATAGCTATCTGACATTTATTACAGGATTCGAGCAAGAATCACAAGATAGTTCCGAACGGTTACAATCTAGGTAACAATCCCACCACATATTCCCCAATCAGTCAATGAACCCGTTTAGGACGTGATTTTCTGGTCCATCGCGCAACTTCAGGAAGCAGATGGAAAGGGAAATGGTGGAGAGCCGAGGTCGTGTGGCGGAATGATCTTTTGGAAGAAGGAAGCGAAGGTTTGATTATATCCACAGCCCTCCTTTTCCGGACCACTGATCTCCGTGTAAAAAAGGTGTAAACCATGGGATCCCCCAGGACGGACTGGTCGCCGTCTTGACTGTGATGCGATTATGAATTTTCCTGGTTCCGCACGATTATTATTACCTATCATGACGATTCACCCACTTACTGGGTGTAAATTGTTTGACAGATGTACCATGCAGCTACTCCTCAAACCTAGATTTTACTTGTCGTTCCTTTGTAGATCCTCGCTGTCCTATCCTCCTCTCGATTGTATTACAACATTTATATCTTTGCTGGCGAATACATACCTTCCAATGCTCTGGGTGCGTATTTTATCATGATCCGACAATCTTTCGCCGTGTCTCTCCCACTATGACATTGTCATCCGGAAGCTATCTACCCACTCCTCAAGTCGGCCCGCAAATATAGACCATCTGACAATACATTTGGTTCTGCTGTCTCCCAGCATCATGCGAAGCATGTCGAGACGGTCCGTTTCTCCACCGTGATCGACTACGCGAGATACGATTCCTCAGTAAATCTACGCATCACAAGAACTTTAAGGGCAAGGGACCATCTCATGCCAACTTACTGGTATTCTGGTAGCTGTGTATCCCACCGATTCAAGATGTTTTTTCCTGTCATACTCCTGTGGCTCAGCACGAGCCTCCTCTCATTCTGTTTCGCTGCGCCAAGCGTATCCCTAATAACCAACAGCTTGCTAGACGCCAACGGCATCTTCTTCGTCTCCTTTGATGGCGTCGTCAACGTCAACTCCTTCCAGCTCTCCGCCGTGCAGACCTACTCCAACTATCAATTTGCCGCCTGGTACACATCGTCAGGTACCGTTGTACTTGCACGCCGCTTGCTTCCGTCCGGTGGCTGGGCGACATTAGAACTCCCGCATAAGTTGTCAACGAGCGACTCGCATAATGTCGTTGTCCTGGGCGTGTCACCTGCTGACGGAAAAATCCATGTTGCGATGGACTGCCATAGCTCGCCGATGTCTTACACGAGCTCTGAAGCAGGTTTGGCTACCAGTGGTGCAAGTTGGGTTGCTACTCGTTTCGACACCATAACCACCACCCTCGGAACATTGAACATCGGGACGTGCGTTTTCGAGACATATTCTCCCTCCGGCGTTATGTAATGTGATTTTCCACCTTTCAGAACCGTGACATATCCCCAATTCGTCGTGACTCCTGACAATCTTCTCCAATTCGTATATCGCTCCGGTGTCTCTGGTAATGGTGCCACACAGTTGGCGGAATATAATGGTGTGTGGTCGAACGTCGGATCCTGGGCCTCGGCGTCAGAGACATATACGTCTACCAATGGTGTTACTAGTTCTGCGCGCAATCTCTATATCCATGGATTTACCTACAGGTCTAACCGCTTACATGTTACGGGTACATGGAGAGAACAAGTAGGCGGCGTCTCGTGTAGCAGTGGCGGGCTGACAAACCACGATACGACCTACTTCTACTCGGATGACAAAGGTGATATTCGTCCCGTGCTCGTGCACGACTTACTGACTGATATGTATGTTGAAGGTCGTACGTGGCACAATAGTGCGGGTACCTCGATCGGTACTTCGGGATCCAGCCCAGTCAACGTCAATACAGCGGGAATCATTGTCGATCCGCTCAACGCTAACCACGGTCTCATGAATCAAGAATCTCAGGTTGTTGACTCTAGTGGACAGATTCACGCAATTATTTCATATGTTCCAGGTATGTCCCGGTTTTATCAAATCGCAGACACTCTTCGAGAGTTACGCCACCTCCCAGGCCGCTTTACCCAATGTGTCACGAACTACGAAGCCGATCGCATCGCCCACGGATTTGCCTTTCATCTTTATCGGTCCTCCAACGGTACATTCACAAAATTCGAGATACCCTTCCCGATCAATGCTGTCGGGCGCTCTCAGATTGTATTGGACAGCGCGGACAATGTTTATGTGGTACTTCCATTCGTACGGATTGTGACTGCCAGCAAGTCATCAGGATGGACAGATTGGACACTCGCCTATGATGGTGTGGTGGAAGGATTAAACGCTTTTGGGGAAGTCACTGTTGATCGTGCGAGGGTGGCAAGTGGCGTGCTTTCGGTCCTTTATCAAGTTGAAAGCACTGGAACTACTCCCTCTGCTGTTCACCTTATCGACTTCAACCTAAATGGCTAGAAGTGGCATGTTACACCGTAGTCAATCTAAAATTATTTTCTTCCTACAGGCTGGTGTGGCGTCAATGACAGGTGCCAGATAGAAATAGATAAGCGAGGAATGTAGCACTCAACCAGGACAATAATATGTCATCAAACGCTCCGATATTCTGTATCTGGTCCTATCTACATAGGCTGCCTCCATGTACATATGTACATAATTAAGTAGTTGAGTCATTCACTGTCATTCGTCCAGGGCCGATGCTAATGCCAAGACTTTTGTTTTGATAAACATCAAGTTGAGTATTTCATCGTCAGATTTCATCCTGCAGTGATCACTTCATCTCCCAAAGCATCCAAATCTGGGCTTAGATCAAAATCACTAAATACCACTTCTTTTCATCGAGCTCGACATGACTCCGACCCAGCAATATCGCACTGCTAATCCATACGAAGCGCGGTTCGGGTACTCCAGAGCCGTGCGTCGCGGACCTCTCATTTTCGTCTCCGGCACCACCTCGATCGACCCCGCCACCGGCACCGTGCAACATCCTGAGTCCGCATACGGGCAGGCACGGAACACATTCTCCGAGATCATAAGCGCGATCGAAGCTCTAGGCGGGACGCGTCAAGATGTGACGCGCATAAGAATGTTCGTGACAGCAGACGAGGACACGGAGGATGTGGGACGCGCGTTAAAAGAAAACTTTGCAGATGTCATGCCTGCGGCAACAATGATAGTTGGTGCTAGATTTGTGAGGGCGGAGATGAAGGTTGAGATTGAAGCAGACGCGGTAGTAGGTTTGTGGTACGTACGCACCACAAGCACACCAACCAGGGCTTCCCACTGACCTTCAATCAGATTAATTATCGGCCCACAAACCAACAGTCCCCGCACTACATACTAGTAGTCACAGCTTGCGTACTAGGACGCTTCCATCCAATAAGTGAAATAACTGTGATTGTAAAGTACGAAACTAGAGTCGGCCATATGATACAAACTTTAATGTACATAATTTACACACAAGGCAAGGTGAAGTTTGCATCACCTAGTGAACGACTACGCTTTTACCCTTCATATCGTTTGGTTTCTCGCGGATCAACAGTACACAGAAGCCGGCAAAAATGAACACGACGACACTAGTGTAGACTGGGATGGAACGGTTGATCATGATCAGTATTCCACCGAGCATCGGCGCGATCATGCCACCTCTAAAGGAGGGAGTGAGTCACAAATTCCGGTACATAGATAAAAGACTCACATTCGTGAGAGGGCCGAGGCAATCCCGCATGCCGTTCCTCTGACTAGAAAAAAAGTCATGTCGAAACAACACTAAAAATGTGTGTCATACCTTTGGTCCCAAAGATCTCTGGGGTCCACCCATAGAGAACAGCCCACATTGTCTACAAGAACATGATTTTCATTGGAAATGGTAAAACACAATTGCACTAACCGTTGCGCTCAGACTGATCCCAACAGTACTCGCTCTCACCGCCCATGAGGACTCGACCCCAGCGAACACCACACAAAAGAATGCCGTTGTGAACGTACTACCCGCCAACGACCACCTTCTGCCTAGCTGCGATTCTATAAGCCACGCACCGAGCTAGACAAATTTGAGGCGGGTTAGGGTAAATATGAGTGAGGATGACTCACGATAGCACCAGGACATCCTCCGATGGTAAAGATAACTACATCCCACAACGACTCTTCTAAACCCTTTGTCTCAGTCATAATTCTATTTTCTAGACCCGATCTGGTCTCTAAAAGTTTTGGAAGGAAAACATTGAACATCGTAAAAGCTACGGAACCAAATCGGCATTAAAATCATCAGACTAACGGAAGCAATGAAGATACTCACCAAGTGACATGGCGCACCACGCTGCCCACACGAACAACGTCGTCCGTAACCACTCTGGTGACAGTACCATCATCACACGATCCCACCATGCCCACAGTGGTTTCCTCACTAACCGCGGTAGGGACGTGCACAGACGTTTTTCGTACATTGACGAAATACGTCGACTACTGCGGGTTCCAGGTGAGACACCGCGCCGTGGAGGACGGGGTATGGGCCGTGTTAAGGTAGGAGGCACTGCAGGTGATGGAGGTTTGCTGTCTGTATCACTGTCATGTTGCGAGTGCTCTGCAAAGTTCGGTGGCCCAGGAAAAATAGGAATGTGATCTTCTACAGGGGTGGCGAAGGAATGTCCATCGAGCATAATTTGCGCGGAATCAGTGGAACTGTATTGCGTGACTAAGGCGGATCGCCCCGCTTTGGGAGGTGAATCTGAGGTTGGGGAGTAATTCCCATCGACATCTGTAGCACTAAAGATGGTAGTAGAGGTTGGACGTGGGCGAGAGTCGGTGTTCCTGAAATTGGGGCGTGGTATCGGGAGAGCGAGCGTTTCGGGTACATGTGAGGCGATTGGATGGTGTTGATCTTGCACATCCTCGAGTTCAAGAGTTAGATCTGATCCATTGAAGCGGGAGATCATTTGTAGAGACTCTATGGCTTCTAGATGTCGACCAGCGTGAACAAGATAGCGAGGGGATTCGTGGAGACGAAAGAAGACAATGCGTGCGATAAACATGGAAAGGGTCTATAAGCGGATTAAATCCCAGATCATCTTTGGGGAGAGGCACAGCGTACTATGAGTCCAAGAGCCATGAGGAGGTGTCTCCAGCCTTGATTGTCAAGATCTACATTGCATGGTTGACTGGGAAGACATGAACTGCTGGGGATGACAAGAAGTGCTACGACTGCCGATAATACAGCGCCAACAGAGAAAAAGACGGACAGAGCTGTCACGAGATACTGTTTAGATTTAGGCATGTGTTCTAGGAGAAGTGTTCCATCCGTGGGCATCGAACCCTGCAATGAAATCAATAGCAAATTCATACTCATTTAGTCTACACTTACCCCAACAGCACTCCCAAGGAAGAACAACACGACACAGAGGCTGGTGAATGAATTGGTAAAAGACGCGAGAAGGCCGAACACGGCCGTGAAGCATAATGTTGCGTTGAATGCAGCACTACGTCCCAGGATGTCCGAGCCTGTGCTGCTAGTCAACAGCCTTCATGTTAGCACGTATATCCCCACGCACATGTTCCCCAGCCAATTGCTCCGAACATCATCCCAGCAAACATTGCCGACGAAAGACTGCCTATATAGGTGTCCGGGACTACATTGACAGTTGAGGACAACGTTCCTCAGTCTGAAGTCAACGAACCGTCATAGTGTATCTGCACACGAGGAAGAATGATAGCGATTGCTTGGATCCACATCTAAGAAGATATAAGCATCTTCATATAGTGGACGAAATGATGCGCACATTGTCTGCCATCCAACCTTAAAACGTTCTGTGAGTCTCTGAGACTGATACGCCATATGACCACTCACCGAATCCACACAGTGACAAGAGCGTCCATTGGTAATTCCCCATTCCGATACGGTCTATAGTTTTGTCGAGCTGAGAACAGATTTAGAAATGAATCGAATTCAGATAGTGGAACACGATGAGTAAGTAGCAAACATACTGGCGTACGTCCATCCTCGTCTCCCTCTTGCTCTGGAACGAGGTTCTGCTGCTCAACGTCGGCATCGTCAGCTTCGTCCTCAGGGAAATAACTGGGCATTCTGATGTCCGTCCAAAAGCCTGGGGCGCGAGGCGCCATGAATCAAAGTTTAAGCGATCGGCTTTGCACTTTTGTAAGTACGCGCCACTGTCTTGTGACTGTCAAGGTCCAAGGTTGCGTGAATTACATAAGACAGCACCTCTTTAGGCTACTCACCACATCCAGCCTCAGCTATGAATTATTGATTCCAACCCACTTCATGCAAGTAACCTAGAAAGGCTTTACAAGGCCTACTTGGGAGAACTATACATAGCCTGTCAACTTGCGGACCCTCGATTCAGCCCGCTTAGGCACTGGCACTCCTAATACGAATCACGATCATCACGCAATTGGGCAATGTATAATCCACTCATGATCATAACGCAACCCAATGGTCAGCTCAAATCGGAATATGTACCTGTACAAGTCTTGTACCAGATGTGTTCTGAGCTTTGATTGATACCGGAAAAGGTTCACCCATACCTTCGATGATTCTCCACTATCCAATCCGTTCAGGCATCGAAAACCTTCCGAGGGTATACTCTCCTACATTTAGCTCTTGATTTACTCTTTTTTTCATCCAGGTGGTGACCGGCCAATTACTGATGGATCAAATTTTATTCACCAAAGGACTTTTTGTACGTGCAGAATCGACACTATCCATGACATCGACCTTGTGAAATGTACTATCTACCACGTTGAGACTACGGAGGTAGGTACTTATCGATTATCCACTGGCGGCCTCCTCAGTGCTCACGGAAACCCTACCGTTCCTGTTGTACCGGCAATCGGTATATATACTGTATATGACATCACCAATTGCCACCGGGTACAATATTGAAATTTGACAAGCCCATAGATCAACCATACTTAGCTGTTTCACCTCATCGAACATTTTATACCCTCCTAGTATGACCTCGCATCGGTCATATGCATTCTACTAGTCAATCATCATGACGCGATGACACCTGTTCGTATCATAACGCAAATGGAAATCCAAGTAGAGGTGGTGTACCGTAGCCTTACAAAGCTCAATCATGACACTTGAAATAATTGACGTGGTGGAGAACTAGCTCACTTGTGCAGATTGTCTAGTGGACCTTCGTAATGCCGCGAATCATGTCTACTCGTCATACAAAATGGAAGGATTGACAAAATGGAAATGGCGGCACTAGGATGTAAAAGGCAAGTAAAAGGGGCGAGACAAGGTGTATCAAAAAAGGAATACTAGAACCCGAAGAGCCGCACCGTCATGTCTGATTTGGATTAGATCATGGTGAGGTCACCTCAACGTTCCTCCAAAATTGCTGGTACGTGATAGATGTCCATTTCTCTGCGCGGCCAGACGAAGCATCGGGATCTTGAAGACAGGCAAAGAGGAGTAAGTAGCGAGACGCGCTTGCCTTGAGAACGGTGAGATGTAGAGATCAGAGGCCCCTGACAGTGTCTCACTTTGAGAAGGAAAGCCTGCAACATAGCGTAGTAGTAGTAGAGATCCCAGAAGGAGTCTCCTCAGATGTGTATGAGCTGTACAGTACTAGTGCAATAGTTGAACTTACCGGTATATCACCTATAGTGCAGCAAGTTCAAGTCCAAACTGATATCTCAGATCTCAACGTTCAATCATAAGAAAGACCTCGCCGGGCCGTCGGCTATGATGAGACTCAGAGGGTGTGACAAAAGAGTCAGTTGAGCGTGACAGACCGTGTAAATTACGACGAGGTTTTGCCAACTCCTTTCAAATTCTCAATGTCATGGCGTCCGTATTAGAATCCGATCCATATGTCGAGCAGGACAGCGAAGATGATTTTGACTGGGAAGAGGTTCAAGTGCCTCAACTCCAGCAACAGGCGGACCAACAACAACAGGAAGAACACCTCGAAATCACAATACCCGCCGCCGGTTCACGTTCAAAGAAAGCTGCGACGGCCAGCAAGTCTGTCTTGAATCTCACTTTTTTCCCTTGAGAGATGTATTTATAATGCCATGAATCAGGTTCAAAGGGATATCACACGAGGAACGCCTTAGACGAATTGACTGTCATAAAATGCATACAGTTGCATTACTAGCCAACGCGTGGGTTCGCAACCAATGGCTGAACGACGAATTGCTACAAGTAAGGATGTTATCATCTGCTGATCTGTCATTCTCATCTCGCCTTCAGGCCCGTCTTCTTTCCTTGACGCCCTTGTCGCTCCAAAATGCATTCGGCCTAATCCACAAATCCCGAATACCTGACCAAGACCAAAGGGGTCGAGCCTTCGAAACAGCCATGAATAACCTCGTCGAATGGTGGTCAAAGTCTTACTTTGAGGTCACTCCACACGGGCACATAAAAAATCGCATCTACGATGACGTCCAGGCCAAACTTGCGAAGCTTAATCTATCTACAGATTCAAATACCATATTAGACATTGAAGATATAGAAGACGTCCTAGGGGAAGAGCCAGAGAGGATACGAAGTTCCAAAAGCCTCATGAAGCATGCATTAATGGCGAGCGGATCGAGGGATGTCAGTGCTCAGCTCTTCACAGCGCTCTGTCGCGCCCTCGGGGTTCCTGCACGATTGATTGCAAGTTTACAAAGCGTACCCTGGCAGACACATGTCGGAAAGCCCAAGCCAACGTACTCCCAAAAAACGAAAGGGGACAAAGGAAAGGGGAAAGCCAAGGCAACTGAAAATGAGGGCGACGACCATGATGACACTGGAGACACAAATACACTCGCATCGGTTTCAAGATCTGGTTCTGAGACACCAAGTCGAGGCAGTGCGTTCGCTGGGGAAAGACACCGTCTTGACGGGGTGCCAATCCCCAAAAGCGATAAGGCCAAAGGAAAAGAAAAGGCGAAGCCAACAATAACCCTTCGAAAGGCGAAGAGTAAGGGGCGTCGCTTAGGAAGTGGTTCTGGTTCCTCTGTCGCAGGCCCAAGCAGACTAGGTGATATCCATATCTTCTATCGATACATCGCACGTTGTATTGACAAGTATCTATCCTCAGCTGCGCCGGATCCCAGAACGACCCCACCCGTCTTCTGGACAGAAGTGTTCTCCCGTCCAGATGGTCGTTGGATACCCGTAGACCCCATTAGGTCCATTGTCAATAAACGCAAGGTGTTCGACCCAACGCCTACCTCCGCGCCACCTCCACCAGTCCACTCTCCACTCTTCCCACAAACATATGCTGCAGCATTGGATCGACGGGTGATAGTCAATAGTTTGAGCCGGGCGGGACAACAGGAGAATAGAATGATATATGTGTTGGCTTTTGAGGAGGATGGTTATGCACGAGACGTAACGAGAAGGTATGCGAAGGAGTTTAGTGCGAAGATCGCAAAGGTTCAGGGGGGAAGTAGTACGATCGGGGGAGGGGGGAAGGCACGTCAGGCATGGTGGGAGGCTGTTATGGCCATTGTTGCCCGACCTTATCGATTGGTGTGCTTGTCTTCTTATTGATTGTGTAAGACTGATCTAACGTTGGAACCGTAGCATCGAGATGATGTTGAGGATGAAGAGTTGGATGCGGCGCAGATGACTGAGGGTATGCCAACCACGATATCAGGGTTCAAGGATCATCCAATGTCTGTATTCACACACTCAGAGACATCGAAGTATTCTGATTCACATGCACTACACAGATATATCCTTTCACGACATCTGAAGCAAAATCAAGTTATTCATCCTCCAGATACACCAGAGCTTGGCAAATTTCGGGGTGAAGCTGTATACCCAAGGTCCGCTGTTGTTTCACTCAAAACTGCCGAGAATTGGATGCGAAGTGAGGGGCTCATGGTCAAAGAGGGTACTCAACCCCTCAAGATGGTCAAAGTTCGCGCCGGAACTATTAATAGGATGCGAGAACTCGAAGTGATGAAGGATGGACTCAAGGAAGCTGGAGAACCAAGCGCGAGCGTTGGAGAGTCGATGCAGGGCTTGTATGCCCGAAGCCAGACCGAGCCCTACAAACCAGATCCAGTCGTAGATGTATGTGTATTTCATTCTACTGTTGATATTGCCAAACTAATGAGATCCTTTCTTTTTCGGATGGTGTTCGTTCTTGTTGCCGTTATCATTGATATATTAGGGTAAAGTTCCAAAGAATAACTTTGGGAATATCGATTTGTACGTTCCTTCAATGCTTCCACGTGGAGCGGTTCATGTGCCCTGTAAGGACTATCTCATCTATCCATATAAAAGCATACCTTCTGATCGACATTTTTGACAGTCAAAGGCGTCGCGAAAATAGCTAAGAAATTGGGTTTCGATTTCGCAGAGGCTGTGGTTCGTGTATACCATATCTTGTTTGAGGCATGAACTAATCAAGATCTATCAGACTGGCTTCGAGTTCAAAAAACGCCGAGCGTTTCCTGTAGTCGAAGGCGTGGTTATCGCACAGGAGAACGAAGCCGCCCTATTAGAGGTGAGCCAAGATCCGGACGAGACACATCTGGCTCGACAGCTTACCCACTGTTATCCTTTCGTTCAGGCATATTCGGAAGCCGAGCAGGATGCGGCAGAGAAGATTAGGGCCAAACGTGAAGAACGCGTCATAAAACAATGGACCCGTCTTATTCAAGGTCTCCGTGTTCGGCAGCGTCTCCAAACTCAGTATGCGAGAAAGCCTGAGGCGGAAAGCTGCTCCCATGTCCAGGAGCACACTCAGGATATGGCCGATGATGGTCAGGAGGTGACCCCTAGATTTAAGGTTCCCGCTTCCACCTGACTTCTCGCAATGCATGCTAACCATTTTGGCGTTATGTTTGTGCAGGACATCGTGGTCACTATGTCGCACCCAAGTGTGAGTTCAGGTGGAGGTTTTCTCGTTGGCGCCGACGACGTGGTTCAACCATTCCATTTACCAAGGCCCAAGTTCCAGCCGGCCGAAGAGCGTGTAGCAGGGGACGACACGTATTTACCCAAGCATGTGGGATTCAGAGAGATTGATCAGGGCTGTCTAACAACGCTGAACGACGGAACAAATCATATGGAAACACTAAATATGGATTCAGATGTGGATATGGAACTCGAGGAGGTGCCAATTATCGAGCCAAAACGGTTGGAGCGCGTTGGTGCTGGAGGTGCTCCTAAAACCATGCGGGAACTGGCTGAAGATGCTGCCCGACAGCATGAAGCAGAGACGGAAGACGAAATAGAAAACGTAGACGCTCACATGCACCGACCTGACCAAGGTCCCGACAAGCGCGGCGGGACTGGAACAAAGTTGACCCCTCGTTCACTCAGAGTAAATCTGAAGCTGTCCAGGACTCCCGTCAGTAGCTCTGGTGCATCCACCCCAGTATCGAGGACTCTTCGCGCGTCGAGTCGCCGCTCTGGTGGTAAGTCCAACGTCAAGTCCAAAAAGAGGACTCGAGGCGATGATACTGATATTGACACGGACGATGACTTGTCCGAACCGTCCCCGAGAAAACGTGCTATTAAGGCGAGTCAGAAGGTTGAGGCGACAATCCCTGGGCCTACAAGGACTTTGAGACCGCGGACGTCCAAAACTGTTGCACAGTTAAAGGAGGCAGAAGAGCAGGAGGAGGCATATAGGCGAGCCATCGGCAGATAGTGATGCTGAGCGACTTGGCACGACCTTTGTTACCTATACACGCTGATAACTATCATATCCATTATACCCAGATATTAATTCTGTATTACTGTATATCTCGGCGGTAAAATTCTAATCACACCTATCGTACATATAGATCCAAGCGGTAACTAGTCACCTTGGAAATATCTAATCTGCAGCAGTAGGCGTGGCAGCTGCTGTCGATGGCTCCGTTTCAGGAGGAGAAATGAATGGTATAAGCGATGCAAAAGTGAGATACGACGTATGGCCTCGTACTTCGGGCATGACTTTTGATAGGCTGATTTTTGAGGAGGGGATCTGTACAGGGGGTCCAGAGGGAACGAATGTCGTCGATGATGCGATATCAATAAGCTCTTCATTGGAATCGAGGTCCATCTCCTGGACCGGCTCTGGAACAACAGCAACGCTTTCCTCGTTTGTTTTCAGCCGCTTCCTCTCTCCCGCGGCTGTATCTGCCTCGGATGCCACTTCTGGCTGATCCTTCACTGGCGTTCCATTGTCCCGTTTCCGCTTGTTCTGCTTGCCCGCGGCGATTTGTTGTAACCGTTTGTCTTCACGCTTCCGTTCAGCCTGTTTGAGCTTCTCGCTGATGTCTCCAATAGGCTGGAGAACGGGGACGTGGGATACTTCCACGGGCCGCAGTAGAGTCTCGTACATCGTGATATCTGTGAGGAGATGAATCTCGATTTGTCTGGTTTACAGATTTCTAGAAATATGACGAACCTGTGAAACCTGCATCGTTAAGTGCGTTAACAGTTCGTAGGACTTGTTCCATGCATGGGCTGAAGCAACATATTCGAGTCATGCGATCTTTCTGTGAAAAAATCAATCACGGATTAGGGAAAAGGCCGTTTGAGTGATTTTGGGTAAGCGTACTCTCAGAGCCCGTTTTGCGTGTTCGACAGCCTCCCAGGGTGCAGGCAAGTCGAGAAAAACTATTACGTTATTTAGAGAGTCAATCATCATCAATATTCAAACCGAAAGGGTATGGATGTCATTTACCTGAGTCTACAATGTCTTCAACCGTAAATCCATCTTTGCATACGTTTCTGTGTGTTAGAGTTACGACGTCATTCATTCCGTGTTGTTCAAATTCTTCTCTACAATGGTGATGACTTTGGTTAGTAGAAGAAGCTATTGCTCCCATAAACTTGCCTTGCTTTTACAGCCCTGGCCTCGTGAAACTCATATGACCACAGATGCCCAGTGGAACCCACCGTGCGGGCCACGGAATGTGAGAAAGATCCCGATCCTGTACCTAGAAAGAGAAGGTTATATAAGTCCCAAGACGCAGTTGTGGAGCTCGACAAACCTATGATTGATTGTTGAGCATAATTCCGTGGAGACATGAGAAAGAACAAATATGATTCAAAACCGAAAGTACGGTTTGAATAGTATGACCTCATTGCGGTAAACGCGATAGGGGATAGATACCGTTAGACATACCTGCTTCTATAACTCGACTTCCTGGCTTGATGTCGAGGTGGGAAGTGATGAATGCAATATCTGCCAAGTAAAGAATTTGGGTCCGATGAGGGAGTGCCATGGTCCATAGTTCTGGAGTTGGCCGCAAGACGTGAATGAAACCTTTTCCTTTGCGAGAGCCCACTTTGGAGCCATATGGCATGCCCACCAGGTCTGAATGTCGATAGTGGCCAAATTTGCTGTTGAATTCTTTTCCTGGGGTGATTACGAGTGGTTGAAGACAATCACGGGTCTGATGGATCGGGTTAGCAGAGGGGCAATGGCCTCGAACAGTTAGTTAATGAGAAGTACGCACAAGCCAAATAATGACTATATCACCCGCCGCGATCTCTCGTGCAGTGGACCACATCGTGGTGGAGGCCAAGAAATTTAATGATCGAAAAGGCAATCAAATCTACAGATCGTTACTGGTTCCCCGTGGCAAATTTCTTGATCTCGAACCTGTCAGTAGAAAGGATCTCTGAGTAATCCGCATCGGCTCAAAAAGAACGGGAACTTTTGACTTGACTTTGACACTACCCTGGTCATATAGGGTTACGCCGGATGCCGGGATGTATTCAAAAGTTGGAAAAAGCCACCATTATACTTGCTCCATCCGGAGGTGTACTTCGCCGTTAGAACCTGTGGCCATACATAGATAGAAGGATCCAGCCAATCAGCCACTAGACCAATAAATCAGCCTTCGAAGCGCTTACATCTTACCTATAACCCATCTTAAACTGTCAGGGACGTCTCGAAGCTTTTTCTTTCCCCGCTTCCCCCATCATGGACCCTCCCAACCTATCGTTCAGTGCGTACAACTCTTTCTTTTAAATGTGTCGATGAGCGACGTTCAGGGTACATCATAGTTGGAATCGTGGATTTCTCGCAGGAGGTAAAATTGCTTATCGGAACGCGCGTCGCGCCACCGCTCATTTTCCACAGGCCAGATGGATCTATATGACCCCCTCTGTCTATGAACTACTAGGCAAGGTCATAGTCGTATTGATTGGACGACACTAATGCTTTCTAAAAGGCTATGAACCTCACGAGTTGATAGGACGACCCTCATTGGAACTGGTACACCCAGACGAGTTTTCGACAGTCAGACGGATACACCAGTAGGATTGACTAATACCCCCTCTTCACCGGAGGAGTCTGATCTATGTATTATGATAGTGATACCATCGTTAAGGACAAAGCCGCAGTCCTCCTGTATTTGAGAATGAAGCACAAGATACCCAGCCGCGGATATATTTTGTGTGGGATTGTAAGATCTCTCCATCTAGACTTGACAAATACTGATTGGGATCCCGCAAACCCCAGTCAAGGTCAGTTTAGGTAATGCACTCATGAACCTCGGCTCAACACGCGTCTTTAGGACTGTTGTCCATAATGTCCTAGTCGGGAGTGTATCATTCGCAAACCCCGCGAAAGCAATGCACAACGCCTCAACTGCACAAGAGATAGAGATTGTTTCGCCAACTTCACCGAACTTCCAAGCGAAAGTAAGCTTCAATTCTACCTATCATCTCGTGCTAAGCGGTCCTCTATAAAGCGCTGGCACGATCCGCTAGTTAGTCCACCTCGTGCCCCATCATTAAAACTTCCTACACTCTCATCGGCTTCCTGGAACTCACCGCGTAGCCCGGGCAGCGCCTCAGAAAGTGATGAAGAAACAACTCCGGAACTTCAGAGACAGGACTCCTTCCAGTTCAGCCATCTTCCCAACCAATCCCTTCGAACTCTCTTTATCCTTGATCGCTTCACAGAAAGGGGGACGATTATGTATTGCTCGAACGATTGCCTGGTTACCACCCTTTCAGCTATCGGGCGTCCTTTTTTTGATTATATCCATGACTCGGACGAGACAACGGTGAAGAAATGGATCGAGACCGTGAAAGGTTGGGGCGTGAACGAGCTCGGCCAGCCGAGCGATGGAGGGTTCGGATACGGCTGTTTCACGTTGTTGGCGAAAGGCAGAGACTCCAGGTGATATCCCTACCTTTTCCTGTCCTCGGTCCTGCTTATTCTCTCGTCCACAGTCAACGTGTGGCCGATCCCGTTGAATCTCGGCATAGGATAGGCCGGCATCGAGCCTCGCGGCATGCTCGTGATTCAGGACGCGCATCCCACATTCCGGATCGTACTCACGCAGGTTCTTCAATAACGTTGCCGCCAATGGAAGGGCAATCCCCAGAGATACTCGTAGATGCAATCTTCTCTGCCCATTCGGATGGCTTAATGGTTGTCCTACGCCGAAGCGAGAACGCGTAGACCTCGCTGTTTATCTCGATTTTCCGATTGGTTCTCGCATCTCCCTGTCTTTGTCCTTCAGTCGGTTTTCACTTGTTATGTTATCTTGCTATACATGTCCATGGTATACCTGCGATGTGATCTTTACTTCCTGCAGCCTGCAGCCATCTGACAGATTTATCCCAGTCTTTGTAATTTTCCTGTTGTTACAACTTCGCTCTGATCCGATTTGTATCTACTGTATTCTCTTGAAGGTGTATTGTCTATGTAAAGTAAACATCAATTAGATCGATATCTTGACTTCCCATATCATTATGTGAATACAACAGGAAATGGTGTTTTTGGCCATACATAAGATTGGTGGCGTCTAGGGCCAGTTCTATACCGCACTGGGGCATTGAGAACACGCCAGATCCACTAACATTATCGCATCTCGCATCTGACGAGAAAATCTGATGTGAACGCTGTTTTTGGTGAAAGAGATATAACATAAAGCTGAAGAGATCTGAAGAGATCTCGCCATCCAGGTCACGCCGGTCCCAATATAACCAGAATGACGGATGTCAAATACCATTCTCGGCACAAGTACATCTGGAAGCATGTGGGAAGACAATGACAAAAAGATAGATTATAGTATCACATTCTACTGCCAGACTTCTGATTTGCTACTGTCAGATGGAGACGCCCACACGGTAGAAATCGGGTGCGTAAGCATTAGGATTTGAGATCTGTATAGTGTTCGTCTTGCCCGCTCTAAACCCAGAAAGTGATACTAAATAGCCGGATAGTAATGTGTCCCAATTCTAGGGTACGAAAGTCATGGTCACATGTGAGAAGCAAATGAAAGGAGTAGCTTACCTGAGCTGAGATGGGCATCTGAACTTGTACAGCAGTTTCCCCATTGATACTGATGAGAGCATTACGACAGTTGGAGCATGCTGTGTTGGTCATGGTGAAGTCACCATTAATATAATCCAAAGCCAAGGTCCTGTTTCCCCCTGATGTGCCTCCGTCCACATTGTTGATAGTTAAGGTCCCACCGTTACCGATGAAACCCACTACTGTCACTGATGAATTGACGACACGTGTGGTGGCGCCGCCGGCGAGGGTGTTAGTAGTAGCGGCGGCATTGTAGAAGGTAAAAGAGGGGGGTGGGATGGTGGTAGCGCCACTAAGCTTCAAGACCACGCAACCATGCGCGGCGACAGTCGATGTGTATCTGTGATCGAGTAAGAGGGTCGATATCAAGTCTTATAGGAGAGATAATTACGTGGTGGTTAGCTTGCCGATTGATGTACCCGTAATGAGATCTACCCCGTTTGCAGAGGCAAAACCGACGTCGGCCAAGTTAAATACAAGGGAACGAGGCGAGTCCTTCCAGTTGATAAGCACTATTTGGCAAAATAATAGATGGGTTTGACTTCGAGTTCCCCTTGAACGATCTTGCACTAGTTTGACGTACCTACAACTGTAGAACCGTCTGCTAGGGGACCAGCCCAGACGTCATGATCGTTAGTGTATCTTCGCTTGAAGCTGATGGATGTTCCCAAACTGTCTTGCTGGATGGGGGGCACATGGGTTTGCGGATGAAAAACTAAAAATCAGAGTTACGTTTAAAGCAATGATCCTTGTATTCCTGAGGATGTCGAGCGTGGCGCTACTTGGACTAGTTAAATCTGTTGAAATGAGCAAAGGGGATCTATAGCCAACGAATCCGTTAGAAAGGTCGAAATTGGCAGAAGGAATGAGACTACGCGCTTTACTGCTGCCCAGAATGCAAAATGAGTTTGTTGCTCCGCGGTGGTCAATCCTGAGTTGCCGACCTCCAGCAAATCGAGATCTGAGCAAGAATGAAGAGACGACTCGGAGATATGAGAGGATACTTTACCATTCCAAGCTCCGGGCCCGGCAAACTGAGTGATGGGTACAACTTGGTTGATAATTCTGAATAGGTTGTCCCAGGACGCGGGTGGTCCAATGTCGTTTCTAAAGGAAAGACCCAAAGGGACGTGTCAGGAGATGTCAATTGTATCTTCAGTGACCACTTTACGAGATACGCCAACTGGCGATGCTGTCAGTGTGATTTCTAATTTAGTTGAAACGCTTAGGACATACGAGTTCCCAACTGCACTGGCAGGCCACCTAGCGGGGTCTAGATATAAGAACTCTCAGAATAAGGACAAAACGTCGGGGTAAAAGTCCTGCACCTTGAACACCCCATTCACAAATAGAAAAAACTATCGGACGCTGTGTGTCGCTCAACGCATCCCTCATGGTGACATAGTGAGGCTTAAGTCTTTCGTCAGTCAGAGCACTTGCCAAAGGAAACCGGTGGTGATCACCTCAATCTACTCTCAGGTGAAATATCGAACATTTAAACATGTGATACGAGTTCAAATCCACGTACCTGAATTGGGGGATCGAAATCTACAAAATCTGTAGTGCTGACTGAGGCCCTGGTGAACAATCACATTCCGCAGTTGTTGCGAATAATTGGTCACCTGCATAACAATTGTCGTACTAAAAAGCAGGTTGGTGTCGAATCTATTTCCTGTGGATAATACTGCACCTTGAGGTAGTCTGCTCCCCATGAAGCAAAGGTTTCTGCATCAGAAGTCTCGTGACCCAGGCTCCCTAAATACTTTGCTGTTCCCCCAATAAAATCGCAAGCGAAAAAACCACTAAATAAAATGGCTGGGTGAAGAAAAAAGTATGCGTGATTAGAGCGTACCCGTCGGAGTACAGACCGAACTTCAATCCGAGATCGTGGACGAACGAGGAAAGTGCTGGGATACCTGAGGGTATTGTGGTCGTATCCCAGGTAAAGCCGCCTGACACATTTCGCGCTTTCCCCTGCCATCCACAATCGCTATTGAACAAATCAGATCTATGGTCCTGAATGAAACAGGAAGCATTGCCGCATACAGATTGAGGAAATTGTATCCCAACGAGCTCAGTCCCAAACGAACAAGGTTTTGAGCAGTTGCTCTGTATTGTGCCTCTGTCGTTGCACAACTTTGAAAAGGAGGTCAGAATCCGTCAGAGAATGCCTAACCATAGATCGTACGAAAATGCGTTATAAGAGTTCCATCCCATCGGAGGTGTCAAGGCAAGTCCATTGTTAAGGGCCACCGTATCCAGTGCAAAGACCACGACAATCAACGACAAGCAGGAGGGACGCATGGAAAAAGTCTGACGGCTCCGTCTCGGTAATGTTAAACTTATTCAGCGGCATAAGTAGTCTTATTGGCATGGCGGCCCGTTTGAAGGCACTTAAGGATTCAGGTATGTAGGCTTCTCGCGCATGAGAAGAGCGCGTGATGCAGAACACGGGTGCAGTTGAAAGGACGGCACAAAGACGGCGTCAAATTTTCGGGCCACTCGAGTATAAACATGCCTAGTTATTTCTAGGACACCCCAAGAGCTTGTACAAGAGTACTTTTTGCAATTGCTGAACATGGAGCCGCTCGAAAGTAAGCACAAAGAACGCGTGTCTCGTCGGACATTCCCGGCACGCGTCGATCGTTGATAGATCACGCGATCTCCCACTATTGATCATCGTCTTATTGACGACCTGATTGATTTTCTGGAATTATCCGTCTACAACATGTCTTCCTCCAACCATGATAGCCTTGTGATCTCGACGGATCCTCTCCATGTCTGTACGAGGCCAAGTGATGAGTGACCGAAAAGCTGATTTCTGGTTTTAGCCAGCAAATCTCATCCCTGAATTGTGTCGATCGTTCTATAACGTGGGTAGAAACAGCTTCCTCTTCGATACTAAACGTCAGGCTCTAAAGTCTTCTCATCATACTACAGCTCGGCTGGGTCACAGGTACTGGTGGCGGTATTTGTATCCGACTCGGGTATGATCATTTGTTCAAATGAATTATTGTTGGTCTTGATGAGTGAATCTATAGTCATAAAGTCTTCATCGCCCCCTCGGGCGTACAGAAAGAGAGGATCGAGCCGACTCACATCTTTGTTCTTCCTTATCCCCAACCGGCACCTTCTCCTCATACCGACCGAGTTTTTCTCCGCCGGCCCGCGTCAAATCTCAAGGAATCGGCGTGCACACCTCTTTTCTGGAACTCTTTTGATCTCCGTGGTGCAGGTAGCTGTATTCACACCCATTCTCAGCACGCAGTGATGACGACACTACTTTGGGATGGTCCTGTATTCAGGATCTCTCACCAGGTAGGATCAGATTCTTCGGAACTTGGGGGTGATCTTAATAATATATCTCCTTACAGGAGGTATGTGAAATCCTAAGTGAAAGTGGCTTCATACGATTCGAATTGCCGTCTAGATGATCAAAGGTGTACGCATTGGTGGCACAGGGAATGCACTTTCCTATCTCGATACGCTTGAGCTTCCGATTATTGAAAACACTCCGAACGAAGAGGATCTCAAAGATAGCATGGCGGATGCTATGACTAAATATCCCGATGCGGCAGGAGTCCTTGTTCGCAGACATGGGGTTTATGTTTGGGGTTTGTACTCTCTCTGATTTGCTTAAGCTGAGCTTGATGTGTCGCCTCATAGGCAATGATTGGGAGAAGGCAAAGACTCAGACTGAGGTCAATATCTCAATCCACTTTCAACGACGAGATGATCCTGACAACTCTCCTTCTAGTGCCTTGATTACCTTTTTGAAATCGGAGTGAAGATGAAACTTGCTGGCCTTCCAACAGTATTGAATTAGATGGAATTATATTGTACCACATTATGTACTGTACTTACATGCTTGATCTCTAAATTTTTGCCGTGACGGCCTTGGACACGATCGGTCACGCGTTTGTGATACGTTCCTGGAATTGTCACGCTTGTTTGTGCATTGAATGGAACTTTGATGTAGGCTTTTTGCTTTTGAGCTAAGCAGGGGTTGCCATCTTTTCCCCTCCGAACCACTGCCTCCTACTTACACAGAACTCTATGGACAACGACTTTGGCGATGTGAATACTTCGTCCACACTCCAGGAGCCTGTGTCCTCGAACAATAGGATTGGCAGCTCGAACTGTATCAATAAGAATCTCAAAAAAGAGTTCTTGACGTGTTGCCACAAGTACGTCTATTCAACTTTGGTGTCAATCTTAAGTGTGCATGCGCTGACGCTTGACGCTTGCTATCCAGGGTCTTGACTCAAGGTAATTTCGTCTTCACGTCGTGTTGTACTGTCCAGCGACCTTGATGTGGGACACGACAGTTTTTGGCTATTCTGGATATAGGGGACAGCAAAAAGAGATTATAGAGGCCGCTGTAGAGGGTGTGTCTCTACAATACGCTCAAGCTCAAGTAATGATGCATATCACTTAGGCAACGATGTTCTTGTTGTCGCCCCAACTGGGATGGGAAAGGTAGACATCTTACGAACAAGAAGTCGAGATCAGATTCTAACTTTCCACACTCAGAGTTTGTGCTTTCAAGTGCCAGCAGCGACCGAAAAGGTAACCTTGTTCTTAATATTATTTCACCAATTTACGTATCTGAATCGAAAGTCTGGAATCACCGTTGTCGTCTCACCTCTATTGGGTAGGTTGAATCGATTATGAGAGGAAGCATTTATTGATTCGAAATGCTCAGCTTTAATGAAGGATCGTGCGTTTGAGTTGCTTCTCTGACACTCTGAAATTAATTATCACATCTTTCATGTAGAGGTTGATAGCTTGCGTGCAAAGTCGGTCCTCGCTGTATCTCTGACATCTGAAACCCCTGCCAAGGAAAAGCAGGAGGTAGACATGTACATCTTTGCCTTTACTTTCCTGATTCTATCAACGATTCCAGATCATTGACGACCTCTTATCTGGTCATCCCGTGAATCGGCTCATTTACAGTAGGTGCACGACTTACATTGTTCTAAGTTCGTTCATGAACCGGAATTAGCGACTCCCGAAAGGCTTTCCATGCCAGATTTCATGAATATGCTTCAGCGCGTATACGAAAAAAATGAACTTAATCGACTTGTTGTTGATGAGGCTCACTGTATATCGGTATTCATCGATACTCGTGATTCTCGTTTCTCTTGAACAAGCTGACACGGATATAAGGAATGGGGGCATGATTTTCGCTCTAAGTACCGATCTCTTGGAATGTTTCGCAGAAGATTTCCGTCGGTTCCCATCATGGCACTGACTGCCACTGCCACTTCTGAGTATGAGTTTAATAAGACGTTTCAATTGCGATTGACTGACCATCACACAAAGAGTGCAAAGCGACATCATTCGCAGCTTGTACCTATCTGACTCCCTCCACCGTGCTATTCATCCATTCAACCGAGCAAACCTATTCTATGAGGTGTTAACCATTCCACAAGCATAGATTCTTCGTTGACTCTCTTCTAGGTCCAGTACTTCAAGAGTCTTGAACCAGTCTCCCAAATGGCTCAAGTATTCGAGTACATCACCACCCTTTATAGAAGGAGGAAAAGGCCTTCTTCGGGTGTCATCTACTGTAGGAAGCGTGCTACCTGTGACGAACTTTCAAGATATCTGCGGACAAAGGGCATCGGCTCCCAGCCTTACCATCGTGGAATAAGGTATGTATACACACATGCAACTCATTTGATGGTGCTTGATGCCGTAGCCCGCCCACCCTTGATAAAACATTACGAGAATGGATGATCGGAGGAACGGGGGAAGGTGGGATTGACGTGGTAAAGTACCATACAGAGACGTATCCTCGATGTCTGATTTATGTTAGGTTGTTGCAACCATCGCCTTTGGACTTGGAATCGATAAACCTGATGTCAGGTATGTGCCTATTCAAATCTTGTCTCTCTCCCAATCATGGTGAATGAGCATCGAGATACGTAATACACTATGATGTTCCCAAGAGCTTCGAAGGTGGATCTTGATTTTCACAACTATTTTCTGTTTGTTCATCTCTTCAGGATATTACCAGGAAACAGGTACGCCCTATAGTGAGCATGTTTTTCACTTACACGATTCTTATTGTTATGCCAAGGACGCGCTGGGCGTGATGGATCAGTGAGTTTATATTGAGCGACATACTTGTCCAGTCCTGACCCTAGACTATCAACAGCCATCCAAATGCATACTTTACTACTGTAAACACAATCAATTTCACTAGTTCGATGCGCTAATCTCTCCTTTAAGCACGACAAGATGCTCGGGAAGTCCAAAAATGGGTGAACAACGCTTCTGAAGCTCGCCTTGACCAAGATGGGCCGCCTCCCAGTCAAAGGGCGAAACATAGTATTGCTACGGTGAAGATTGATATCAGAATTCAGGTCTTTATGGAAAGCGGCGTCTGACAAGCTTGATTTAGTTGTTCGAGTTCGCCGAGAACGTAGAGACGTGTAGACATGTGGTGCGTTTCTTTCCCACTGTCTTGCCTTTCCAGAATGTCAAGTCTGATTAGCTTTTTCGAGTCAATATGCCGTTACTTTGGTGAAGAAATCGATGGAAAAGACACTGAAGTCGTTCGTCGATACTGCAATAATATGTGCGACGTAAGCTTGCGTATCTTTATCTAAATGGAATTGGTCTAACAAGACCAGGTTTGTAAATATCCTGAGAAGACCAGACATCGCGTAACCAAGCTTTCGACAGAAGTTACTCTGAAGGTTGACCTTTCAAGGAACATGTGTCATCAGAGAGCCATTCCATTGGCTCCTACAATGAATGGGTGGACTAACGTAAACGGAATTGGCGTCGGAGGCCAACAAACTCTATCGGGGGCGAGGTCTTATGGCACAAGGAAACGTGCAGTATCAGAGAACGATCGCCAAACTTTTGGCGTAGGCGTGAAGAAAGTCAAAGTCTCACAGGCGACAACACTCGGTAAGAATGTGTTATCACATAGTCTTTTCAGCCTACCACTACTGCGTCAAAAGTAACTAGGCCGTATGCGTCAGCATCTGGTCTGAGTAAACCGTTCAAGACCCCGTTTAAAACTCCATTTATTGAGAAGGTGGCCCCACTGTCACTTCCAACTGCAATTAAATCATGCCTTCGTGAGGAGAGAGCCGAAGCGAGTCACGATCATCATGTCCCAAAAGCTGATGGTCAACGGGGTCCATCCGAAAAGATCGACGCAGACCGACGGCATGAATGCATTGGGAGTATGTGGATCTCCCATGCTGTCTGGTCTCGTCCCTTTGATCTAATCTGTTGTAGCATCCACCATAGAGGTTCCAGACATCGTGACTGAACTAGAGGTATCTTTTTCAGACAAAATACCCGTGAGTCGAGATCTATATCTGTACAATCGTTTTCATAATGGCTGTGACTCGCAGCTGGATGCGCGTTTGAAAGGCTTCAATGACATTCGGAGAACACTCTACGGCATCCTAATGCTTCATGGTGATGACGCTTGGAGCACTCTCGGTGCCGCCCACACAAGCGCCGAAGCAAGGTAGAGGAAATCCTGTTTGTGTTCATCCTGTTTTCACATTGGACTCTCTAGGGAGAACTTGATCCGCATGGCCGCCAAAGAGCTTGAGTTCAGCAGCTTGTCAATGAGCAGCACAAAGAACGGATATACCCAACGTGTGGAGGAAACCGTTGCGGTCATTGGGGGAGACGTCCGACAGTTATTGCTCGGAGGTTCTTCAAGTCAAGATGACGATGACGATGCACAGATTATCGCTAGCCTGATACGAAATCTGTGCTGGAGCCATTCGAGGAGTCCAGAATAGGGCAAGTCTTTGGTGTCACTGTTTTGAGAAGTTATTGTCAGAGGATAACGTATTGAACATCTGTTTGAAGGCAGTTTCATATGATACTCTATATTGCTATATTGTCTTTTTCTACCACCATTTACCACAGATCATTGATACTGTTCTTCAAATTCCATCTCGTTCTAGACAAGCAGATTCCACACTCTTACGCCTTCCTCATTCTTACCCATCATGTCAAGAAGCTTTGGGCGTCCAGACCCAGCACGCATACTGAATATTGCAGATGAACCGGCGAACGTTTTACCTATATATGGCAAGCTATGAGACTAGTCCATTCACAGGAAAGTACGCAAATACAAACCGTTCTCTTTTCCCGTGCGATTGCAGACCACAACGATTGTTTCATGTGATGGTTTTTCCTCTTCTTCCTCGGCATCGACTGTTTCGTCGACGGTCACTACCTCGTCCTCGGGCTCGCTTCCCGACCCATCTGACACAAGTGTCTCATTGCTCCCTCGACGCCGCCTGTCACGTTTCCACAATGGCTCGAGTCGCGCCGCCCAGTATCGTAGGGTATACCAGTCCGGTTCGTCAGCTTCGGTATCGACTACTCCTTCCTCATGCTCATCGTCCTTTCCCGAACCATCATCGGTACTATCCTCCTTCCCTGACTCCTCCGCGTCGTCATTACGGGAAGAGTACAACCATGCATTAAGAAGAACGAGAAGGTTTGATTGATTTTGGACGCAATATTCGGCGAGCTCGTATGGTCCTTCCTTGGTCCACACATACGGGGGATGCGGGTTGAGATCCATGCAAATTCCTATGCTCATTTGGAATGGAGTTGGGTTTGATGCCTCCCCGGCTTCAGTAGACGATAGAGAAGGAAGTGCGAGAGGGAAAGAGGCAAAGGCAATGCCTGTTGCGATATATCAGTCTATGGGTATGGCAATGAAAAGAATTCGCACCTGGCTTAACCCACGTTTCGTCCGTCTCGAATAGATTTGTCTTCCTGTACCCTCCAACCCACTGTCCGGAAGGACCATATATAATTGCGCTGTTAGCGCCCACTGGTGTACGTTGAGATGGGGGTATGGAAATCGAATTTTGGACGTTAGTATCGTTGTCGGTAAGTGGGACGATCGAGTCTTCGGTGGCAACATGGATTGGGTATTCGGATGGGGTTTCAGCGCGTCGCTCCTCTTCAGAGAGACGTTCAGGATAGCCACCGGCAACGTAACAGCCTAGATATTTTGCGATTTCCTGGCAGAAAAGTGAGCTAGGGCCTGTTCTTGGTTCCTCAAGGTATGGAGAGATGGCCTCTGCAGATTCAAAGACGTAGCCTTTAAGGTGATATTAGAGAATTGTTGTCATGGAGGCGCATCGAGAGATGTACCTCACCAGTGAACGCCATTTCGGGGAAGCAGAGGAGATCAATTGAGTGTGGTTTAAGCCTGGATCGTGTTCAATGCAAAATATCCTGGCACGAGAAGGAAAAGACACAAGCACTTGAAACATAGTTCACGGGCCCTGGCAATATTCGCGTCCACGTCGCCGATCTAGAGGCCACGCGCAATCAAAGTAGGCAAGGGTCTTATCACCGAGTGTTGAACATTACCAACCTTCGGACGAAGTTGAACAACAGCAATCCGAAGAGGGATACACCCAGGCTGAGGCTGAGGTGCAACTGAGGGTATTGGGACACTCATTTTTTTCCAAAGTCTGAAGAGTGGAAAACTTCTTATAGTCGTCGTACTGGGTATCCTGATTCCTTTCGACGAAGTAATGTATGCAAGTTGTATGAGAAACTGAACAAGGACTGTGGGATGATGGAATGAATAATTTCGTCCTTTTGGATGTTACACGGTGTCAGCGATCACGTTACCAACGCGTTCAAGCGTGAATCTCTTGCCACTTTATTCTTGACACCAACGGAAGACAGGAAGATCCGGACGATATCCATGTATGATATGGACGCGATGATAAGAGTACGAAGATGGTTGTTGAAAGGAAGAAAAGGTGTAGATCAGAGTTGACCGTCCAGGATTCGTCACTCGGGCTGAACATTCGAAAGAAGCAACCGTATCTATGTGGCTTACTACTACCTCTCATGCTACTACGGTTCTATTGCAACACGGGCGTCGATAATGGGCAGGCGCTTTGGTCAGAAACACCTCTATTTTTGCGTATCTTTAGGGGGATATGTGCTCACTTGTCCTCAGCATCCGAGAAGCGTCTGCTGATGCCAGGAAAACCATTGTAATTACTCGTCGTGGACATAGAGGGACTA
>JABAJX010000050.1:0-24355 GCA_018221735.1 Termitomyces sp. K1Aa
GCATCAACGTTCAACAATGGCACGTGACGGACGAGACGCGACGCGTAGCGTGACTCTGGATTCAACCGTTATCCTCAGGACCTCAGCCTGAGCGTTTCAACATAATGGCTCTTTCGGACGAAACACGGGACCTCATCTCCCGAGTCCTTGAGAGCCTTCCAGTCCTCGCTGCCGAAGACATCCCCGACGACGAAGACTCTTGCCCGATTTGCCTCACGCCATTTTCCTCCCTATTTCGAAACAACACAGATGATGATTGTGGCGTCACAAAGCTCGTCACCTGTAACCATATCTTCTGCAGAAAAGAGTGCGTTTATATGCTTTATCTGGCTTTATCTTTCACTTGGGCTCTGACAGATTCTTTATTCAGCCTGACGCAATGGATTCAGAGCCTGGTGAGTCCTTACACAGACCCAGGTGTAGAAGTTTCTATCAACACTTTGATAGCACGGCAACTGTCCTACTTGCCGCCATGTATTTTTAGATATTCGGCCCCCTTCTGATTCAGATGAGGAATCTTCAGATGGCGGTGAATACATACCTGATGAGGACTTTGACGACGAGGATGACGGCTTCATGGACACTGACGGCTTCAGCGATGCTGTCGACTACACGACTGACGACATGGGGTATGACGGCCATGAATGGGACGAGAATGACATTACAAACACTGCCGATATGGAGGGTATCGAGATTGACGGAGTGGACGATGAGTCCGAGTGGGGTCTCACGGACGGAGAATCCTCACTTGCGTCCGAAGACGTAGATGTTCATTTTCTGACGAATGAAGCAGTTGACGAGCGTCATACTGGTGAAGGTATGTGTCTCACAATTACCTTACGGTGGTGAACCCTCACACTAAGTATCCATAGCACAAGTTAACGTCACTTTGACGCATCTACAATCTACTGATGATCTGTTGAATGAATCGGGACAAGACAAGTAGCATCTGCATACAACCCACCTGGAATTGGGTTCCGTCACTACCTATTGTATCACTATTTCCAACAACTATTGTGCATTATATCACATACAAATGTCTTTCTATTCCATATATACAAACGACTCTCAGATCCCGTCGAGCAGCTCACTCAACCCCACATTTTCTTTCTCTCGCCATACTCCTATGTATTTCCCGCTCCATTTGAGGCCCTTTCCGCCCCCTTTCACCCCGAGTTTCGCCTTCAGTACATCACCCGCATCCTTGACTTTCTTGGCATCTGAGCCGAACAGGAGAAATACGGTTGTGCTTGTACTGGTTTGGGAGGAAGGTGAAGATCCCAGGATAATTAAGTACTGTTCCACAGGCTCTGCCAACGTTGTGAAAGCCAGCGAGACTGCTGACAAAAAACCCAGAGTATTCCCGCTATCATCGGTGCGATGCATTATTGTCTTAAAAAGACCGCCATTCACTGTTTGTGCCATTTCGTCTATTAAGTCTGTGGCAAGATGTCGCGCGAGCTCAGCTTCAACATCGCCGAGGCGTTTTTCAGCCCTTCTTCTTTCATCTACAACTTGATTGACTCGTTCAGGAACCTGTGGTGCACCACAACTGAGAATGGAAGCTGTGCCGGTGAGCAAGTTGTGGCTCAATGTAAGATGAGTTATAAGACGTGGTCCGGCAAGGAAATACAGCCGAGCGTTCGTGGTGGTAGAACGGGAGAGTACATCCGTATGAGGGAGTAAAAAGAGTTGCAGGTTGTAGATGCTTGGAAGGTGAGTACCACAGCAACTGACAAGAAGATATATCAACAGGTGAATTCAACACAAGGCAGAACATACGGATTGCGATCAACTCCATCAATGACTACAACACGTTTAACACCGCCAGTGTAATCGTCAGGAAGGCCTTTTCCAACTGCTCGGCCTGATTCGAGGACAGTCGTCGGCTTTTCTTGCGTCCTATCGAGTTCCTCAACCTCAACGTGAACCCTGCGCCCCTCAAATACTAGCCGATTAGCTTCATTTTGTATTGTCAAAACTTCTTCAACTGTCATTCCGCGGGGTATCTCGACATAGCAAGGGGAGGGGGAAGTCGTAAGAGACCACGAAAGCGTTGGAAGTTCAAGTCGTGACTCCAAAAGCGCGGAAAGAAGATGCTGTGAAGTGTGCATCGACATCTATATAACAGAATATTATCAATTGAATATTGATCTGGACATTAGAGGAAAACATACATGATCATAACGTCGATCATACCCTTCTTGGCCCAAGGCAACAGTGACTTTGACCCCAGGTGAAAAAGCTATAAGTGCCTTATCCGTATCCCCTTCCTTGACACGAACATAATGCACTGCGTGACCACCATGACGTTTGGCTTGTAAGACTTCCCATGTTATACCATCAGCAACAGTGGTAATGATGCCAGTGTCCGTAGGTTGGCCTCCCCCTTCTGGAAAGATAACAGTGTCATGGAGTATAACCTCAAGTAAGGGATCGGTGGGTATCACAGGCGCGATTACCGACTTCTTCGTGGGCTTTTTTGTGGGGGGTGCCGCAGGCTGAGACAGAGACGCTGTGACGACAACGGTATCGAGAGTTCGTAGAAGAGGATCTCCTAGAGAGACGCAATGTTCGCTCATTTAATGACTCTCGAGGACACAAGAAGAAGGAATGGGTACGTTGGCAAGCAAGTATCCCAACCGGGATTGGAACTCGAGCGTCCTCTGAGATTTTGAGACTGGGAGTTATAATTCTATGGTAATCAGGTGGAGTCGTTCGAGGATAAAGCACAGCAGTGGCCATGACCGTAGTCTGGTTGCAGGAGGTTATCAATGTAGTATGTCCAATCCGAAAAAAGAGGTGTGATTCCATTCATCCATGTGACTCGGATGCCCCTTGTGGGTGCTAAATTACAAAATCGGCCAGCTGCCAGGGGCACCAATTGCGATACTGAGAGCGACCACTTATTATAAGACGTGGCCGGTCAACGTGTGCATAACGCTAGCTCCCACCTATCCATGTCTCTTTCAGTAAATGACGGATTTTCTGCAGATTCTGAAGATCGACCACTCCTCCATCGCCATTCTCTCGGTCTAGGTGACTCCTTAATCACTTCGAGTGTCTATTATATTAGTTCTGACCATTCTTCCTGAAGTGCGGGAACATGTGGGCGACGCCACTCAGATAAGAAACGACGAAACAGTTGGCTTCGAAGTGGATTACGAAACGAATGAGAGCTCACCCCGAGCCCAATTGGAGCGCTCGCTCCTTCGCAAACTTGACCGACGCATGTCAATTCTTATTCTCATATATATTTTAAATTGTAAGACCAAAACTCCTACTAAAAATTCACTATACAAGTCTCCTTACGATAAAGATAGATATCGACAGAAACAATGCAGCGTTAGGATCCCTATCTATTCCTCTGGGCGCGGTTTTATTTTACTTTTCCTTGCAGTGCGGCTAGACTACGCGGATTTGAAGAAGACTTGCACCTCGAAGGCAACCAATTTGCGTCAATTCTTTCAGTACTCTATGTTGGCTACATCTTTATGCAAATACCCTCGTAAGTTCTTTCCGCGCGATATCTGTGTTGCCTTGTGCTCAAATATTCAGCAATATGCTTCTTGTATACGTTGGAAAACCTTCTGTATATCTACCCTCTTGTATGATAATATGGGGTTTCATCTCTATGCTCACTGGTGCGCGTCTTGTTTCTGAGCTGGATATCCTCCTCACATGTGTCATCAACTCTAGGGGCTACTACGAAGTTTGTCATTAACTCGTATCTATCGCAATCAGTCGTTAAATTTTTAGTTTCTTCGGTGCTATCTGCACGCGATTTTTCCTTGGTTTTGTTGAGGCAGCATTTTTCCCAGGCGCCTTGGTGAGCTGACTCGGACAAGATCACAATTTGACCATTTGCAGACTGAATTTTTATCTAGTTCCTCATTTCCAAATGGTACAAAAGGAACGAACTCTCTCATAGGACTGCACTCTTTTTCTGTGGCAATTTGATCAGCAACGCCTTTGGATCCCTCATTGCGTCTGCAATTTTAGATACGATGGAAGGGTTTCTTGGTCTTACTGCTTGGCGGTGAGTTGAGCAAATCTTGCAAGCCGGCATATAATGCCAATCAAACTTAATCCTAGGTGGCTCTTTTTCGTGGAGGGTTCTTTAACTGTCTTGGTGGCTATCATAGCTATGTTCATTCTCCCAGACTTTCCCGAGAGCCCTTGTAGCTGGCTAACGCCTGCTGAGCGGGCACTTGCAATTCGCCGAATGGCGGAAGTTAACATGACATCATCAAGTGAGGACAGGGTAGCACTTGCCGAAGATGTTTCGGAGGCTGCAAAACAGTTGAACGAGACAAAGGAGGGTTTCCATCTGGCGCTAGCGGATTGGAAAGTCTGGTGGCTCGCTTTGTCTAGCGGAGTCATGGTTGTCGCTCTATCCTTTAACGTCTTTTTCCCGACCCTTAGTGCGACACTAGGTTATGGAGTAACGACTACTTTACTACTTTGCGCCCCTCCTTGGTTATTCTCTGCGTTGGTGACACTTGTTGTATCAAGGTATCTATTTACTCTGTCCACTTATTTCCTTGATTATCATGATTATCATAGCCACTCTGATCGCACTGGTGAACGATTCTGGCACATAGTAATTCCACTTTGCGTAGCTGGTATTGGCTTTGTGATCTCTATCTTGACGATGAACACCGTGTTCCGATACCTGTCTTTGTGAGGGAAAATAACTTGGCGATTTTTGAATGAGTAGTTGACGATCCATCAGGTTCCTCATGGCTCAAGCTTATGCTGGGCATGTGTGCTTCTTGGCTTGGGCTGCTGGAACTATCTCTCGGCCCTCGTCTAAACGGGCGGTCGCTGTTGCCTTCATCAATTGTGGGTCAACCGTGGGCAACATCTTTGGGTCGTGGGTTTCTTCAACCTAAACTATCCTGTTTATCACTCACACCAATCGAAGTTACGTCTGGCCGTCATCCTGGGGACCAAGCTATTCGTACTCGTATACCATCTGCACACTGTGCACCGTCGTTACGATCGGGATGTGTTTTGCTTTTCGACAGCACTTGGTGATTTTGAACAAGAGGAGTGGAAACGGACATGAATATTTACTTTAGACTACATATCTATAGAGATCAAATAGAAAATATTGTTGATATTGTGGGGTGCGATCATTTGGGGTGCGTCAGAAATAACAAGTTATTACTACATACATCCTGGACTCGGAACTGGACCGGATCTTGGCTGGAAAAACGGAGAAGAGCAACTGGTTGGGGAAGGCGGATCGGCACAATAATATTTATGTTCACGGTTCCACGCGTAAGGCAGCATCCACTCGATCTTGCTCTGATCTTTCACCACCGCCTCTCTTTCCCTCCTTCCCGTCTTTTGGGATTGGCGCTGTCCAGATGAACTCTCTGGCCTACCTCTCGCGCCAATTCGATGTCCTCGCCTCCGCAAAGACCCCTTCGTCTACCCCTTCCCCTGAACACCCTGCGTTCATCGGCGACCGCCATGGAAAGGAGAAGGCCTCCGGTCCACAGCTACCTCGAGTCAATACCTGGTCTACAAAGTCGTTTCTCTTCCCGTCATCGCAGAGCACGACTTCAACCGCCCCAAAACGGTCCTTCTCGTCACCCTCTTTCCGAAAGTTAGGATTGCAGCCCCCAAATCCGTCTTCTGCGTTGCCCGATGCTGAAACACGACCATGTTCAAAGTCCCGAGTAGAGCGCATAATCCGACGAATATTCTTTATTCGCGTCTTTGTTTTGATGTGGGACAACCTGCGTGTTGCTTGGTTGTCTCTTTGGAAAGATAACAGGATACAGGGACATCCAATATCTATATCGACCGCCGATAAACCTCTAGAAGTGGGAGAGCAGCCTACCGCTGAAGACAATATATTACCACCTCCATCTTCTCAAATTCCACCCCCATCTCCTCCGATTTCGCCTGCACGACCTAGCCATGCCATTTCGGATTCAACACAATACGCTTCTTCTGAAATTACCGTCACTTCATCTATTCGTCCATCGACAGTTTTACTATCCTCGGAATCCCCTCTCAACGCTTCGCGATCATCGACGCCATCTGGGGTGAGGAAGACTGCCTTTCACCTGCCCAAGACTCTCGTACTTGACCTGGATGAAACGCTTATACATTCAACGTCACGACCTATGCATTCTTCAGGGGGTGGTGGTGGTTTCTTTGGTCTAGGATCGTTCGGCACCCGTAATAAAGGTGCAAGCCACATGGTCGAAGTGGTGTTGGGAGGGCGTTCTACGTTATACCATGTGTACAAGCGACCTTTTGTTGACTTTTTCCTCCGAACGGTATGTTGTTGTCATTTACTCGTTCGATCATATTAAGGTATTTCAGGTTTCAGGGTGGTATACACTTGTGATTTTTACAGCCTCCATGCAGGAGTATGCTGATCCAGTGATCGACTGGCTGGACGCTGGGCGTGGTATTCTTGGCCACCGGTTTTTCCGAGATGTGAGTACACAATCCGCATACACGAATGACGACACTGATCTTAGGCAAGTCGTGTACACAACTACCCAATGGATCCTTTACCAAAGACTTGTCTATCATCGAGGCAGATCTCTCACGAGTCTGTCTTGTGGACAATTCCCCTGTCAGTTATCGTGTGAACGAAGGTGAGCTCTTGTCTGGTTGGTTTGCAGTGATGTCAACGCGTATAACAGCCAACGGAATTCCTATCGAGGGGTGGACACATGACCCGTCAGATGAGGCTTTATTGGATCTCCTGCCTGTCCTAGACTCATTGCGCTTCACGTCTGACGTGCGCCGCGTCCTTGGACTCCGTACCGCAGGCGGTCACGGCCATTCATAACTCTTTCTGCATTTTATTTATCACTGGCATAGAGATATCAGCTCTGTATCCGGTTTTATTCGTTCCTGTAGCACCTTATTATTCATTGATACCACTGCAAGACTCTACATACAAATCAAAATGCCTAATTTAACGTTGTACAATCCTCCTGTCTCTGAATGTTTGAACACCTACTACTTATAAGCTGAGATTGAGCGGGAATTGCTCCCGGCTGCGTTAATTACTATCAAGGTACATTTTGTATGCGGCTGGTATTAAAGGGTGAACGAGAAGACACAAAACTTATCCACAAAAACCTAATATATATAGATGAAAACCAAAAAAGTCAGTGAGGAAGCTACATGGCCAAAGCCGCTTGAAGCTCTTTGAGCTGGGCTTCCTCGTCATCCTCCACAGCAATAGGTTGCCGTGAACCTAGGCAAGGTCAGACAACTAGAAAAATATGGAATTACGAATCTTACCTTCTCTAACCCCTTCGGGCAAGTGTACAGGTGCATGCTCTGCGCCGCTTAATCGCTCGTTGAGCGAGTCCTGCTCTAGTTCTTCCAGCTCCTGTTTGAGTTCATCCTAGGAAGAGGAATCAGCGAAATTTATTCTAAAGTCGATGAAAAGAAATACCTCGTCTATGCCTTCCATGCCATATAGAGGGTTTGCAAGGGATGTCGCAATCTCATTAGCAAGGTCCCGCTGCTCATTCACAGTCGCCATCGTTGCATCAACCTTGTCGATGTTTCTGGAACACTGTAAGTCATATTAGAGTAAACAGGATGATATGCAACGTACAAGTTGCCATGTATGGTCTGTAATGCAGATGCTGCCTTCTTCATCGCAGCCAATGTCTCCGCATTGAGATTGGCAGATTCAAGGGTATTGACTTGCATCTCCAGTTGTAATCGTGTACCAGCCAAACGGTCCAATTCCAATTCACTCGCCTTCTTTCGTTTTAGAGCAGCCGTCGCAACTACAGGGGTGTTCAGCCTCGTGAGCAGTACACAAAGACATTACAGCATACGAGCTTTATTCGAGACTGCGTTTGCCTTCGCCTTCTTTAATTCCTCCTCAATCTTCTTCTGTAGATGGTCCTCCTTCTTCTCAATCATCTGAAGTTGCTGTCGTAGTGTAACTATCGCCTCTCGAGCAGACTGCTTGGGATCGCGCCGTGCGCCAAAGTAGCTCATGAGACTGTTCATCATCGCAAAGGTCTTTCAAGCAGAGAAACGTAGATATGGGATGGTGATATAAAGAACAGGGTAGAGGAGGATGTGCCGCAGCAGAAAGAACCGTAAGTGAGTCCTCTACAAGGCTCTTTGGAAGCCGAAGATGTAACACCCGATAAGGCAACATCACATGATTATATCGTCCTATACCTTAAGCTTGGGGTAGTGAAGCTGTTTGAGCAAAGATCCAGAAGTGTATATCGCAGCTGTAGGTATATATTCAATGTCTATGGTACGCGATGGCTACCATATACCACCAGACGTTCTATGGATCCGTCATCAAACTCCGGGTATTTTGGGCTACTCTTCCTTGTCGTCACTATATTATTGGTGTAAGCTACATTTCGAAGGAAAGACGGGATTGCTCGCACCCTTCTTCGTCACTCCGAACGTCAGAAGCTCCCGAGTCTGTAGTAATGACTCGCCAAGCGACTCTGCAAATCATACCAAACCATATAATTTGGATGACCTTAATCCAATGTTGAGTGGTATAACATGATTGATATAATCTATGAGATAATACCTGCAACGTGCATAGAAGCGACACAAACGCAATCCATGTTGTCCGGGAGATGTACCTGCCTTCCTCGGCCGACCACCTGAAAGGTATGAGTCTGGGAGCATCCCTGTATGTCGAAACAATGATAAAGAGGAACAAGATGTGCCGCGTCACGAGCCACGAGACAAGGAACCATCCAAATGTAAGATCGCATGCAAACTGGCTGATTTCAATGTAACGAATCATCTTTGCTAACTGCATTAAACCAAAGGTCAGTAATGTACTCCCGCTGGGCTTGCTTTAGGACTTACAGGTAAGAAGATATCGCAATAGTCCATAAGTACCATGATAACACATCCCACACGTGTGAAATTGAAGAAATAGCTTGTGGCCATAAGGAAGATGGTGATGATATGGTGAGTCATCATCTGGACATGGTCCTTGCGTCGTGCTTCAGCATTCAAGATTAGAACTTGATGTAAGTAGAATGCAGTTTGAGTAAGATAGTAGAATTTGATGGGGCTTGCCAAGGGTATATGGGGATAGTCTCGCCACAAGGCCGAAGGCTCGAGAATTTGCGTTGGTAAATTGCGATGGACATACTTCAGGTGAACAAAGGGGTTAGAGTGACTCTTGACGATGAGAACGATAATGACGCACGAGCCCGTAGGACCATTGTAGAGTATAATATAAAACCGACCACCCCTGCTCAGCGAATCTAAGAACACTTCGATGGACCTTGCGTAGCTCTTTCGAGGTTGGTTTGGAGCCATCGGAGAGATGACCATTTCCATTGGAGAGGTCGTTTGTCCTGACATGCCCGTTGATGTGCCCATTGGATTTCGCAGCGTCCAACTTCTTCCGGTTGTACAGATCTCTAGTCAACTTCCAGTGCGCTAGGGGTTCAAGAACGCTTAGACGAAGCGCGTCACGTAATATGGCCATTACAGCGATGCAAGTGATTACCAGACATATATCTTGAATGCCAGTATTGTAATACGCGGAATTCGGGAAAGAGTCGGGATTTTTAGGCGCGACCGTGGGGTAAGAAAGGGTGAAAAAAGGGGCAAGGTATGAAGGAAGCCATTGGATCGCGAGGGCATTCATTGGGAAAGAGGAATGACAGGGACGCAGGCCAGCGAAGCAGTTGGAAGGCTGGAAAACCTGCTAAAACGTCGTATCAAACCCACGTTTACGTCTATAGTTGCCTAAAAGGAACGAACGTAAAATGGAAAAGACAGAAATAGCGACTCGCTGGCTTGGATGAGCACGACAGCGGCGCGAAGACAGTAAGACCCCTGCACAGAGAAGAACGAATGTAAAATGCCAGCTGCTACAACTCGCACACACGCGCGCCGTCCATCCAGCCGACACTTGTCCTGCGTGGGAACTCGCAAAAGTTCAATTCCTCATCCCGCCTCCATGGCTTCCTCGTCTAATCAGCCCAATAATACCCTCTATCTCAACAATCTTAATGACAAAGTAAACAAGGAAGAGCTCAGGACGCAGTTATACGCCCTTTTCACCACGTATGGCAAGATTATCGACATTGTCGCCTCGAAAAGCCAAGCAATGCGCGGCCAAGCCTTCCTTGTGTTCAACGACCTTGCAGGCGCGACTTCTGCCATGCGCGCATGTGAAGGGATGATGTTCTACGAGAAGCCTATTGTGAGATTGTCCCGTCCATGTAACAAACTAGGGACTTGATTTCCATCGTTAACACAGCACATTGATTACGCTAAAACCAAGTCCTACGCAATACTACGAAGAGAAGATCCGAATTTCGTGCCACCTACAGCAGTAAATGCGAGTGGTCTACTTAACCAAAAGCGACAACGTGACGACAAGGCTCCAGACGGGGAAAGGAGTACGAAGCGCGAAAAATCAGAGGAAGATGAGGAGGAGATGGAGATTGATGATGAGGACGAGCCCGCGCAGCCATCTAATACCTTCTCTTGTACGTCGTGTCATCTATATCAATTAATTATTGTTGCTTCACTGCCCTCTTTGAAAGCCGCGACTGCTGTCCCTAGTGCATCTCAGCAACCTTCGACGCGGCTCTTATGCACTAACCTACCACAGGAGGTCACCGATGACGTTTTGGCTGTTCTATTCCAGCAGTACGTGCTGTGACGTTCATCCCCAGTTCCCCCGTTGACCTGCGTATATTAGATACCAAGGCTTCCAAGCTACGCAAGTTACATGGTCTCCAACACCAAATGCTGACGGGGCCAAGGTGAAGATTGCCCAGGTGTCTTTTGAAACACCTGATCTTGCCTCTGTCGCGAAAACTGCCTTGGATGGGTTCACACTCAAGAAAGGGTGGGTGATGGGGGTGGCCTTCATTTGATCATGTCGACCACGGTGTGTTTTTTTGTACAAACCTGTATCGATCTCTTGTTTGGATTTGGTAGAGATCACTGAAGTCTATTCTGAGCTTTCAAGATAGGCAACCTCGTGCAATTATCCACGACGATAGTTCTGGGAATGAAACTGTTCGATTGCAACTACAAATATATCTGGTCTTCCCTTCCTACAGTCAAAAGTGCTTACTTCAATGCCTTGAGAATCGCCTGTGCCAGTGGTTCAGCTGAGGCTGGATTCTGGCCAGTAAAAAGTATGCCATCGACTACGACATGGTTCTGTTGATAATCATAAGTCGAGTGAGTGCAACAATTGTGAGGTAGCACTTACCCCCCATGGCTCCGCAGCTTTCTCGTACTTGCCACCGAGCGCCTGGAGCTTGTCTTCGAGGAGGAAGGGCACTTCCTGAGATAGACGATGACTGATCTTATATGAATACTAACGGCAAGAATACCTACTTTGACTGCGTTGGCGAGGCCCTCCTCAACATTGGAGAAACCAGTGAACCTCTTCCCTGCGAAGATCGATTTCCCATCAGGACCAACAGCGCCTGCGAGTGCCCTAGTATATCGCCTGAGTACTGAGTTCTCATCGATCTGTCCAAGAACGAAATACTCACGCAGGTCCATGACAAACAGCAGACACAATTTTGCCTGCTTGATAAAACTATACGACGTCAGGAACCATTAGAAGATGAAACCTCGGGATATACTTCAGATGCAAGCGCTGCATTGACCGGGTCGCTGGCTAGATCAATGACAGGACCATGCCCTCCAACGTAAAAAATCGCATCATAGTCCTTTGCATTTACTTCGGCAAGCTTCTTCGCGTTAGCAAGTTTCGCCTTGACGGTCTCATCCTTGAGGAACCTCTGGCTTCCCTCGTCATTGGCAAATACCTGTACAATGTACATTGTCATCAGTAAAATTGAATGGGTTGGTTCAAATTTGACACACGGTGAGACTCTTTTCGTCTACCTCAGGATTAGGTCCAGCAGGCGCAGCAAAGTCTATTTTAGCGTGAGGAGCCAGCACCCAGTAAGGATGAGCAGCTTCCGGCAGGTACCAGCCCTATTGTCGCGATAGTTAGCCCATGGTCAAGAGATGCGACCTAGGAACCTTACGGTTTGGCCGCCGGTGAGGGTCTTGTTGGCAGATGTGAAGACAAACAGCACAGAAGGCATTTGTTAACGGTGTCTGAGGCAGATAGTGTGTCCCTCTCATCCTTTATAACACTTTTCGCACAGGCTTTGTCAGTGAGACCATCGTCATCAACAAAGATAAGAAGATCTATTTCGCTTATGTAATTAAAGCCTGTTATGTTGAGATCAGCTTCCGCGTCGCCCAAAGCACTCCGATCTAATATCCACCATAATGTCAGCGTTCTTTGGGCTGTAAGCACTCTCTGCTGTATTGTTCTCGAGCGTATCTAACTTGTGTCCTCCATCCTTGTTAGTGGAAAGACTAGGACGTTCAAGCCGCGCAAAGATGTCCCAGAAGGCACGAAGCAGTATCAGCTGAGAAAGTACGCTGAAGCCACCCTGGTGAGAAGATCACGAACGGCTCCCCACTCGGACTTACTTTCTGCCTGTGGCATGCTCAGGGGTCGGGAAACCTGCGCTTAGCCGTGCAGTTGCCGGAGGGAGAGGATACGAATGAATGGCTTGCGGTGCATGGTATGTGTAGTGCTGATTCCTTTCGTCGGCCGTTCTCACTTCGTTTTAGTTGTGGATTTCTTTAACCATTTGAACATGCTGTATGGAACCATTACTGAATTCTGCACCCCGCAAGAGGTGCGGTGTCTTCTTCATCTGGAGATCACAAAGGCTGATTAAAGGTTAATGAATCAGTGCCCGATAATGTCTGCTGGTCCTCGGTATGTCACAGGCTTTATAAAACGCCAAGTATCCTGATATGTATCGAATAGTTATGAATACCTTTGGGAAGGTGGCGAAAAGTACAAACGTCCAACAAAGCTACCGGCAGCTGAATACGTTGACGCACTTATGAACTGGGCTCAGGGTCTGCTTGACGACGAAACTGTGTTTCCAAACAAGATTGGTGAGTTTTGACTCATTCTGTCAATCTCTTCATCTTTAATATTATCCAGGTGTTCCATTTCCCCGCAATTTCCGTGACACTGTCCGCGCCATCGTCCGTCGTTTATTCCGCGTATATGCTCACATATATAGCAACCATTTCGATCAAATATGCGCCTTGGGGATTGAAGGTCCGTCCATTCATCACCCATCTATGCTGCCGTTCGCTGACAACACCAAACAGCCCATCTCAACACGAGTTATAGACATTTCTTCCTATTCATCAATGAAGTACTTGCTGTCCCTTTTGACATGCCTATGAGTAGCTAACTTTGTATGCACTCTACAGTTCGATTTGGTTGATAAGAAAGAACTTGCACCGCTTGATGAGCTTAATGACGCTATTCTTGCAGAGGATAAGAATCGGTAACGGGCAAATACCTAAGGCGACTCATGTACTTTTATTCCTATATACCTCGTAACACGCACCAGCCCTTCACTATAGAAGGATCATTCCATCATTGTAACCAAAACATTAATTATATTTACGCCACACACAGGTGACACAACGGATAAGTATAACATGTTGATTGATATTGCCTTATAAATGATACAGAGAGGGTAGCAAAAATGAGACAATCTCTATGTGTTGAGTATGTTCTTCCAGTTGGTACCTCCCACTTCGCCTAATACGCGTTCAACTTCACCTGTCTCCAAATTCAACATGACCAACCTGTCTCCTTCTGGCTTCCGCATAATTCCTGGGCCGTCCTCTATGAGCATTGCTCGAGAAGCGACTAGGGAGTCTAAGACTAGATTAAGCTCGGCAGGCGTTGGTTTTCTTGTAGGATCAGACGCTGATGTAAGAAGGTTCATATAAATAAGATGCTGGTGTTGAACCTATATATACATGTCAAGCATACAGCCTATACACGGTATGACTTTCGCTCACCTCTCCCCATTTAACTTCTTGCACACCCTCGCGCCTGATACATTTTATCAATGAGGCGAGCATCATCCGCTCGTGGAAACTACATTCGCGCAGGTACGCTGCGGTAGGGCTATTTTGCATCACCCGAATGACCTCCGTTACATCAGGGGCCCGTGCTGTTCGGCGTTCCGTAAGTACTAGTTCGACTGTGCGCCTAGACAAGTGACTACGGTCAACGATCGGAAAGTAACGGAATAGAGAAGTATATCCAACCTGCAGATATCAAGCACACGTCGTGCATCTCCACTTATGCCGCTGACTTTCATGGCTGCCAGTTTGATAGCGTCCGAACTCAAAGCATCCTGCGAGTCATCCCCTAAACCATCCTTGACACTCTTTAGCCGCGCCTGCACAATCTGTTGGAGTTGAGGTACTGTATATGGAGCAAAATTGATTCGAGTCATGCCTAGAATTATAAAGTTAAACTTAATCATGATTTGAAACAAAGAGGAACTGCACCCAATCGACTTCGAACCCTTCCAGTCATTACTCGTTCAGGAAGGTCCATCGTGTTGGCAACAGCGATCACAACGAGTCTACTAGCTGCCAGCGTCGGCCAGTTGAAAAAGTTGTATACCACATCCTGTTTGGCAGTGACAAGTTGATCTAGCTCGTCCATTAGAACCACGCTTTGCAATTCATGTCGATTTTGAGCATCTGAAGAATTAAAGATCTAGACCCTCACCATGCATGACTCTCAGGTCCCCGAATGCCACCACTGAAGAATCGGGTTAGGGCCTTCAAGCTTTCTTTGGAGCTCACACGTCGCACGTCTTCGCCAGATATGCCCCCCCAGAGTACATTGTATGCCGCAGATGGTTCGGGAATCTTGAGTCCATTGATTTCGACATATGTAAAAGGATTCGTTTCCTGTCATGGAAAGCCAATCAAATAATAGACGAGACCATTATAAAATGAACACACCATATTCTGTGCCATCCGCTTAAGTTGCCGTACGACGGCATGGACGGTCGCGGTCTTACCTGTTCCCGGAACCCCAGATATGTCTGCAAGGTACCCGTCAGCGGTGGAGGGACATTGATACGGGAAAGTCTGGACTAACAAACACAGCCGCCGCTGCCTTCTTCCAGCAAATCCCCAACACAGCGTAAAACTTTCTCAAATTCCTCTTCCCTGCATGGAAGAGCATCTGGGCGACTACCGACGTGCAAGACGTGCATGGAACGGAGCCATGGATCTTCCGGGAGGTGCGATAAATCCTGTCCAGCGAAATTCAACGTTTGTTGAGGCATAGCAAATTTGTCTGAGGTCCCCTTTGTTTTAGCACGTTTTCTAAGCGCGGCTTTGGAATGTGGAGTCGGATGGACGATAGTCCTCTTCCCGGGCTTTCTAGGCGTGGCAGTAGTTGCTGCTCTCCGCTTGGAAGGAGACAGGGATTCGGAGAGCCCTCGTTTTCGTTTTTTGGAGGGAGTACGAGGCACGTTGGAAACACTTTCGTTCCCGTCGCAGTCAGACTCGGAGGCGTCTTCATCGATAGGTCCCTCGGAGTCGTCCGCCTCATCATCACTTAGGCCTTCGTAATTGTCGTCGGTGGCATTACCGCTTTCCGATCCCGACTCGATTTTCTCGACTTTATCTCGCTTGTTTGAGCGCTGATTGCGAGAGGAGCCTGGCTTTTCCGGCGGAATTTCTACCTCCCACATGAAGCCATTACCCCACTGTAGGTCAATCTCGGAAGGTGGTTTTGTTGTTGAGTTATTGGCCATAGAGCGATGTTTCTCCCAATTGACATTGTAGAATCCTTTATGGTCGCCTTGACCTTGATAAGCTAGGCGACAATAGAAATCGTTGGTGTTTCCATTGGCATCATCAATCTCATATACCCATCCTGTCCGTGACTTCTTTTGGGGTGTTTGAGCACCGCGGACAACGACATCGGCAGGTGGCTTGCTCGTAACATTACAGCGCCCCAGAATGGTTTGCGGTCGCCCAATATCTCGACCGTTGATTTTATAGTAGATCTCGTTCTGAGGTTTTAATTTTTCAGTTCAAGGTAGAGACGGTCCAAAAAGAGAATAACCTCCGTATGCTCACGTTTGAGGCCAAATAGAGGCAACTCTGTGGGTCGCAAAAACCATTGGAATCGCACCCGCATTTTTGCAGGATCTGACGTTTCTCCACTGTCTTGTCTCCTGACTTCCCACATAGCAAGTATGACAGCAATACTGGGGCGCTTAGAGTTTCCGACAGTCTCCACAAGGACGGTGTCGCCAATACGATAGGTTGTCATTTCCTCTTCTGGTTCCTTCCACGCCCTCTTGATTGCTGGAGTGTTTCTCCTCTGCATTCTCATTGAACTGTAGAACACGGTTTCAAACCCCTCGTCTTCTTGGTCTGTGTCGTCCCTTTCAGATTCAACATCGTCTCGGTCAAGGTCAAGTTCGTTGTTTGTAGGCCGAATATAGAGTGGTTTTCCAGACCATGAACGGTTAAGGTCATTCGCCTCCTTGGACAGATTCGCAAGTGGTTGCCCGCGTTTCGAACGCCTAGGTGTCTGTGGGATTGTCCTTGCCATGCTGAAGGCTGGGTGTTGAAAGTATAGCGAATTGTTTGGCAACAGTCACTGATTAATTGTTGGTTCATCAAATCCTGACGTCACGCGTCAGTACGTGTCAAAGCAAAGGTATATTATCGTTTTAATGCAGCAACCGATGACTAGGACTACCTATACTATCATAAATACGGTACACACGTGTTTTTGGCCCGTGGGTGATAATGCTACAAAGATAAAGACGCGTGTATGTGAGGGTGATGCGAAATGAAGTGTGCTGATGATACAGATTGAACATGAAAGTAATTTATGAATGCGAGTGGGGTGCCATTGCGACGAATAAGGAGTCCATGCCTTGCATGTGAGGATATACTAAAGATATGCAGAAACCGTCGGATCTTGAGTTGGATGCGACATGGACATAGAGTGTCGAGACATTGATGCGAGTTATGTTAGCCTATATCGTGGGCTATAAAATGTTAGGGGGAACTAGGGTTTTTGCAAACAAGCTGACGCACTTTGACCAGAGACCACTGTACTACAAGGGTCTTGATTCGTGTTTGAAGTGCCGCCTTGCAGTCCATGCAGCCGAGGTGTTCCTCTAACGGCCGCAGAGCTGACTCCATCGTGCTCGTGGACAGATCTGATGGGGGTATCAGACATGTGTATGAATAGGAGGAAAGGTGACATACCAGGCCGCGCGTCCCAGGCGAGATATGCGGACGCCAGTGCCCAAGCCCTGGTGAGTTTTTTCTGGTCGGAAAAGTCACATGACGGTGTTGGAGGATGAGGGTGTGGTGGGGATAGAAGGATGCGTTTTAACGCGTCGGAACGGCCAAAATGCAGGAAGAACAGACGCTTGAGGTATACTGGACCTATTGCTTGGGCCATCTCGTCTGTGAGGCATGATAGAGGAAAGGAGAGTAGGTGCGAAGAAGTTGGGACAGCAAGGTCATAGAGATCATAATTAGCAGCCAGTGTGTACAGTTCAAGGGGACAGAGAGGGGCGTGTGAGAGAATGAGAGTGTAGAGGGGAGTGTTTGGTACGATGGTAGGTTTAGGATCGATGCCAAAGTAGGAGAGACGCTTGACGGCAGAGACAAGCTGGGAAAAGGAGGGCGAATAGTGAGCACACGAGAGGTCGTAGATTGCATGGAGGATGATGTTGAGAACGGCAGATGATTCTGGAACATCGATGGGTGGGTCGTGTTCCTGAGGGAGGAGGGAATGGAATGCGTTGGAAGAAGCTTGGAGAAGACGATGAGAGTGGACGTAGAAGAAGACGGCGTCGGAGGAGAGAAGAACGGTGTCTGGGAGAGTCGGCTGGAGCTGGGCGGCTGGATAGAAGGTGGTGGAGACGGAGACGAGGTCGCGGGAGTTGTTGAGGACGGGGGTGCCGTCGTTGGAGAGGGGCGGGGTGGGTATCTGTGTGGCGGGGTCAGCGTCGTCGTCGTCGTTGGCGACGAACTGGAGAACCGAGCGCCAGTCAGGAGAGTCGACAGGATGGTCCATGGAGGGCGATGTTGTCTCAGTATTCGATTGGATGCTACATTATATAACCATGACATCATATCCTAGTCTTCGTCTTGTGCACCTCCTCCCGCCTCCCAAACCCAGAGTCGTGTAGTTCCTGCAGACCCCTCAGCACGGCGCACACACTCAGCAAAGGAATCAATCCTACCATCCGCGCTAGCCGTTTCGCGCTCGTCACTTTGTTCAAGTTGTCCAGCACCTTCTCTTCTTCCAATCCCATCTCCGTTAGCTTCGTTTCTGTGCTTCCATCAGCACACGTCCATCTTCCCAATACACTCCACCTACTGATGCGGTCTTCTATTCTCAATACTCGTGCCTCGTCGTGCTCCGTCACAAAACTCACCGCAACCCCTCCCCGCCCGGCACGTGCCGTTCTTCCAACCCGGTGTGTATATTCCTCCGGCTCCTGCGGCACGTCCCAATTAATCACCATCGCCACCTCCTCAATGTCCAACCCTCGTGCCCCGACATCCGTCGACACAAGAACAGGCACCACCGAGGCCCGAAAGAGTGATAGCGACGTCAGTCGTTCCTGCTGCGTTAATCGAGAGTGCAGTCCAGTGCTACGTATCGACAGCGACTTGAGCAAATATGTCAGATACGCTACTGTCCGCGCTCGAGCGCAAAATATAATTGTCGGGGGCGGCTGCTCCGGCGCCTCGTCCTCGTCATTCGCAGACTTCTTCTCCCTTGCCCGCCCTTTCACTCTACCTTTCTGGGATTTTTTCTCTGGCTCCGGGGGTGCCCGGCGCATGTGCACAACTGTCTCGGGCGGGTGGCACAATAAATGGTAAAGATAGGCTTCCCTCACATGTGAGGGAACGAGTAGATAATTTTGCTGCAAGGTATCGACAGTTTCGACCCTAAAATTCAAAACAAATGTCGTTGTGGAGCCTGACGGCGGTTGTAGTGTCACTTACGTCTGAGCCATCCGGTGTATAAACGGCTTCTGCTTTCCCAATCTTGGGGGTGCATTTGCCAGCGCTTCTATCGACGGTGTCAGTGTCGCGGTAAACAGACACGTTTGCCGATCCCTGGGAAGGACTTGAAACAAGTGCGCCAACTCGTCGGAGAACGTCGCTGACAAAAGCCTGTCCGCTTCATCCAGCACCTGTTGATTATTTAGCAACAGAAATAAACGTTTTAATTTCGACATACGAGAAACTTGACCCGTGACAGATTCCATTCCCCGCTACTACTACGCAGATGGTCAACTATGCGCCCAGGTGTGGCAATGACCACGTGTGGGCGGTTTCCAAGTTCGAGCGCCTGCGCCATCATATCCATTCCTCCAACCACAACGGCGGTACGCACATTCAAGGGTGCTCCTAATACTGCAAATTGTTCAGATATCTGGAATGCCAGTTCTCTGTACCAGCACTGTAAGTATTCATACGAAGAAGACAAAGGAAGCGCTCACGAGCCTCGTTGGTGTCAATACTAATGCAAAGATTCCATATGGATCGGCCGAAAGTTTTTGAAGTATGGGGAGGGCAAAGGCAATAGTTTTACCTGAACCCGTTTTAGCATTTCCGATACAATTCCTACCTGAATAGCAATTAGCTCATAAATTGACCGGATACCTTGTCTTGAGCTTACCTGCAAGTAACGGGGGTATACAAGCCGCTTGTACTGGTGTCGGCGTGCGAATCGACATAGATGTGAGCACCGACTGCAAAGGCCCTGATATTCCCAGGGAAGAAAAAGAAACGTCTTGAGATTGTGTTGCTGTACTCTGTGGTAAATCCCGAGTCTTGTCAACCAGAGAGGAGCCGAAGCGATCGTGTACTGCAGAACTTTCCCCGAGGCGAACTGGAACGTCATCTTCCTCGTCATCTTCCTCGTTCTCCTCAAGCGAATCCTCTTCAGCTTCGTGTTCCTCATCTTCATTTCTCTCGTCAGCAGTGCCATCCTCATACTTCAAGTCGCTCTCTGCAGTTGTATCGTCACTGTCCCCATCGTCCACAGGTACGGATAATCGAGCCTTCTTCGGTCGAGGTTCTTCTAGTCTTCGAAGTAGATCATCTGTACTAAGTGCTGCGCGCTTCCTCCGGGAGGACATAGCAGAATCTTTTGAAGTACCAGGTCAGTAGAAAAACGACAAGTCGAATTTGGAAAACTAATTTGATTTCCTGTATTATATAATCACTGCTATGTATATAAAAAGCTTGACAGTGAAATTTTTTGGTCAACCGACCACCTGGCTCTCTCCATCCACTGTCATCATCTTGTCAATCGTAACACAACCTAGCCAAACGAAGCGCGGTCACGTAAAAATACAGGAGTAACCCCAGGGTCAGCGGCTCCTCGAAACTCGTCTCTTGTTCGAAACTCTATATGCAAAAACGGCGTTTGTCCACGCATGAAAGGAGAAATTCGAAACCGTGACTTGTGTGCATGCTTGTTTTCTACCTTGTGTAGAACAATTATCCCACCACAAAACACGTTCATACACGGTCTATATGGAGCCCGAGCGATGTCAGCGCTTTAGCGATTGCCAGATGCCATAGCACAAAAGAAAACGTAAAGAGTATCGTATCACTCACAGCTTATGATACTATCCATGCGGATTACACTATCTCCGACATTTGAATGTCTTATTACTATTGACCATCGCCGCTCATTATTTCGATGAACTCATGCAGACTGCGAAGGGTGGAAAATGGTGGAAAATGATTTTGCCACGGGGGGGGTATATATTGATTTCTGCCGGACCAGCCAATGTAGAAATTAAGCCATAAATCCAAATATCAAAATTGAAAGGTAATCGTAAAGTCGTGTGGAGTCGTGATCTAGGATGCTATGATACAGTGATGTTGTTCCAGTATCTATGAAGGTAGGAGATTGTAGACAAAGCTAAAAATACAGGATAGGGAGCTAAGATGGAAGAGATGGGGAAAAATTGAAATGATCACCATTACATGGTGTATGACCTCATGTGATCTAAGAAGGTATCGAAGCAGGATGATTGGAGAGAGGAAGGTTCGTAGTCGAAGACATAAGAATTTTGTAGAGGGGCGATAACCTCTTCAGCGGGAACTATCGGCAGATCAAAAGCGAAGGCATCACTGGAGTAGAGTGATCCAAGGAACGATTCTGCAGCAGTGTTAGATACAGCAGAAAGGACCGCGGCGGAAGCCATTGCTGGCAAAGATGGATTCAGTGTAGGGAAGATAAGATCATCCTGAAGAGCAGGAGGTTCAGGAAGGGAAAAATTCGTATTTGTTGTCAGCTGTGGCGGCAACAGAGGTGATGCAAGAGGAGAAATTTTATCGAAGGTATGAACTGTTGGAGTCTGCAAGGAGTCAGATAACCTTCGAATCACAAGGAACAACGAGGACTCACAATATCCAAGTCCTTCATATACATAGTTAAGTCTGTGTCTGAAGCCGCAGAAGAGGGACGGGTGATGGCCAGGCCTGTTCGCGACGATGCTCCGTCTCGAGCGGTACACTCAGTGATAAATCCAAGGGACGTAGATGGCCGTCGCGGGGGAATAATGTGGGGAATAGTGTGACGAGGGAAGAACGCAGGGAGAGGCGTTTCCCGAACGGTGTCAATCTCAGGCGAAGAGATGGATGGAGAGGGGGATGGAGGGACAGAAAGGGCCAGCGGGGCCTGGATGGTTGCTGGAAGAGGGGTCATCTGGGCAGATACTGAGTCCAGATCACGACTCCGGTTCTGGCTTCTAGGGCGTCGGCGTCGCGCGGGTGGCACCGTAGGTCCAGCGATACGTGCGTACTGTTCTCGAATCTGCCTTATTCGCTCCTCTCCGTCGACAACAACATCATCGTTGTCAGATCGACCCTTGACTTTTAGACGACGAGATCCACGCGGCGCAGGATTAAACTTGTAATCAGGATTTCGCTTTTGATGTTCAAGAAGGACCTGTGCCGCTCGTTCCTGCCACTGTGCCTTTTCTTCTGGTGGTAGGAGATTCCAGCACTGTCCTGCAATGCGGCTAAGATTTTGTTGGCGGCGTTCAACGTGAGCTGGTATAATCCCTCGTTTAAGGAAGTCGGAACGATAAAGCATAAATGCATTTGGAGGTCGAGGAATGTGTGATTGGGGAGACTTTGATGATTCAGCCGAAAGCACAGAAGATGCAACGGTCGGAGATGCAGATTCAAGGGTGAAATCCGAAGAAAGGCCAGCATTCGACTGATCATAGGGCAAAAAGTGGGCAAGGGGAGACACGTTGTGCTTGCCTCTGGTACAAGTCACGGAGTGCTGAGGCTGGATAGAGGAGTCTAAAATATTCAAGGACGCGTCGTTAGGGGATGCGTTGGAAAATGACCAGTCGCCAAACGGAGTTTCGTCGGATTTGGGCTGATCAGGATATGGAGGCATAGTAAAAAGCTGTGAATATGGAGAGGCGTCATTATCCTCATGCTTTACCAGCTGACCTTTTAGTTCATGGGAAGTCAGAAAGGGATTAGACTGTTAGGAGTTACACTTACAAATCGCTTCCATCTTATGGGACTAGAATGTTCCCGTTCGTCGAATGTAATGAGGACGGTGACAGCGACAATGAAGATATTGACATTGCTCTTTGCCTTATATACGTTATCGACTTTCCGCCGACAAACGTTTGGCGGAACCTTCTCTTGAGTTGAGAAGCGGGGGAACGAGGCGCATCTCTCCTTTCGACTCAACGCGTTACTGGCGAAAGATCATCCAAAGTCACATGACCAGAACATAGCAACTTCCCGTTTTGCGGCACATTCCGTGAACACGCGTTCAAACGTGCGTTTTCTGTTCCAAGAAATCTATGAGCCTCGTGGGATCGTGAGATTGAGATCATCATGACCGTCGACGACGTGCAAATAGACAAGTGAAAAGTAACTACTTTAGAGACATCCAAATGTCGTGAGCTTGTTGATATTCTGTGCTAATAATAGCTGAGTACAAGTATAATGGCAAGCAATGGCATTAAGTACCACCTAGCTATCAGGGACCTTGGGTCTGGGATTAACATGAGGCTGTCCACGTGTGTTGGGCCGACTATGCCACAGGAACATGTTCGATTTGGCGAAAATATTCTATACGTTTCGAATACGTGATATTTTTCAGTTGTATACAATCCAGTGAACATCACCAGCCGCCTTCCTGACACGATTCATCACTGCCAACCCTTCTCGGTCCTCTTTCACCCCTTCTATGAGCATCAGATCAACACCTTGGCGCTCCAGTGTGATTAAGCCATGAAAAAGCCGATGTGCATAGACAGCAGGTTCTGCTGCCGGCCCTAGTTCATACCGACACCACTCAAACCCATCGGAAGGTAACCCGTCCCACAAAGCTGAGTCAATAGGGGCCAAGATTCCGACTTTGAGCGGTTTGGTAGTCCGGAGCGAATCGAAAAGGCGAGATATCGAGATGGTCGATTTATCGGCAGGAGGCGAAGTTGTCATCAAGAGAGTTAGGGGAACTGCTGGCGCGTAATGTCTATACTTCATGCCAGGAGTTGTGGGTGCCAACTCCATTTCTTCGTCTGCGTAATCGCGGCGATGTACCAAAACATCTGGAATCTCGTCAGAGTCACACAGCTCTTCTTCCAAAACACGACGAATATTTTCCACAGTTATACCTCCGGGTCGTAAGACACGTAATCTGCCATCTTCGTGAAGTCCATCAACAACTGTACTCTCCAATCCAACCTCACAAGCACCTCCGTCGAGAATGATATTGATCTTGCCATCAAGATCCTGAAGGACATGTTCTGCCCGAGTAGGGCTAGGTTTTCCGGAGCTGTTTGCGCTTGGGGCTGCTAAAGGGACATTTGCCACAGCAATCAGTGCTCGAGCGACTGGGTGAGAGGGCATCCTGATCGCCACACTCGAATGGCCTGCAGTAATAATCGTAGGAACGATTGCGGGATCTCTTGGGAATAGTAGAGTTAGTGCTCCTGGCCAGAAGTGCTTTATCAAGGCCTGATAAGCTTTTGACAAGACATAACCATCTGGGAGCAATGAGTTTAGCATCGCATGGGACGAGACATGAACAATCAAGGGATTATCGGCTGGCCGGCCTTTTGTAGTAAATATTCGAGTGGACGCGGGAGTACTCAAAGCCATGGCTCCCAGGCCATATACCGTCTCCGTTGGAAAGGCAACAGGCTCCAAAAGGTCGACAAGATAATGTGAGGCAATCTTCAAGGCAGATCGGGTGTCTGGGCATGTAATCTCTGGTTCGTCCATGGTGGTAGAGAAATGAATGGCAGATGGATCGCATTTAAGGACACGAGTGGATACCGGGGTCATGACGAGCGAGTACGTTCGTTTCAACGTCCTCCATAAATTCGCCAAGGTCAACATCTACAGAGTCACGACTCCCGCGTTGAGGGGAAGTTTTTCTTCACGCACGTGACTGACTCAT
>JABAJX010000050.1:24452-39903 GCA_018221735.1 Termitomyces sp. K1Aa
ACTGTCCACTAACTACCCTAAGTTAAAGTATTGTTAATGTGCACTATGACGTTGCTATGGGCTCAAGTGCTCAAACTCTCAAGGACTTTCACACTTGACAGCCCATTTACATATCTAGACAGAGTTCACAATATTCAATATCGCCCAACGCACATATGAAATTAGCGCAGAGGTATGGGATGTAAGGTAAAGTCCAATTGTGTAGCTTAGGAAAGAAATATGTAGCAGTGCTTTATAAGTTGCTTCCAATTACTGATACTAAGAGAATCTGGGAAGATGCAAGTGAAGAAAACTGTCGAACTCGACGGAGGCAACACGTATTTTCCTACATACACAAATGGGTCTCCAGAAATCCACCTTACGGCTTGGGTTCAATGGGCATATCAAGGCCAACTCTTCGAGCCGTCGCCTTTATCCGTTCCTCGGATGTAAGGTCAACCAGAGGGTTATACCTATCTATTAGTACCTGGAATTTCACAAATTAGTGGTAAGAGATTTGATGCATATGTATGTATGTGGCCGAAATGACCTTGTGTTGCCGCTGGGATCGTAGAAACAACAAAGAGTTTTGAAGGTCTTGAAAAACAGCCGGAGACCGAGATATACGATAATCGTTCGCTATCGAACGAAAGTTGGATGCCACCGCCCTGTTAGTTTTCCGGGGAGCCACTGCCTAAAAGAATTGAGATTTGTTTATAATGAGTTTGGTAATAGCGCACCGACTTCCTCAGCTCACGGAGGATATGACGATAGACATGGGTAAGTTGCAACATGTTTCCAACAGGTCAATGACTTGAAGTTTGCAAAACACTTCAAGTGCGAAACGAGGTAAGTATGTAGGTAGATTGGTATTATTAAAATTAAAATCGTTGTGATTGGTCGGAAAGGCCTGCTCACGTGCCATAATGATGGCATAGATCTAGATTACATTTTTTTGCATATGCATACTACTTAAGTATTAATTACTTACCAAGCCATTGTTCGCTCTTCTGGGATCATGTACTGGTTAGACCGTCTTGTGAACAACGTGTGTTCATGAACCAGCTGGCCAAAGGCAAACACATTGTTCAAGACCGCGCTTTGGCCATCAAAACAGAATATTAAAAGAGCCACCAAACTGTAACTTTTAAGGTTCCACTGCAGCTAATTTACCAAGCCCATCTCTCTTGCAATTGTCATGCGTTTTTCAGCTCTGCCCGAAACTCGAAAGGTTTTATCTCTCTGTAAATCCAAGAGACACTCACTAATGTAAGTTCACAGGTTTCTTCTAATGCAGCCATGGAAAATGCCCAGCAAGGCCCAAGAGCTCCGCAAATGCATGTCAAGGTAGACGCGCATCGCGGGAAGCCCACCATGACTCAAGACAAGAGAAGAGAGAAATATCAAGCCGTTCACGCTGCGAAAAAGAAGGTGATGAAGAAAGGCAACGACCAAGTTCCAATAAGGATCAGCCACCCCTATGTTTTCGTTGGCAATGTAGGTCCCTCGTTAGTGACAGTCTGACTGCTCGTCCAACCTGCCTTCCCCAGCTTCGACCCACCATAACTATCCCAAGGCTACGAGAAGTGTTTGCTCCTTGCGGGGAGGTACTTGACATCGTTGTTCGTTGCAGCCTAGGAAGCGTCGTCACAACTACTAAACCTCAAGATGATTTAACCGACCTGTGGTACGCAAGTGTCACCTTTAGGGGATTGTCTGCTGCCAAGCAGGCTCTCGACCTTACTGGGACAGAACTTGACGGGCGGAAAATCGTGGTATGAAGCTCTTACTTACTTATCGAAGGTTGTCGTATCGCAGCGTTCGGCTTACATTTTGTGCTCCATAGGTGTGTAAATTACCGGGAGAGCTTCCAGAAGTTCTGCGTAAGGCACAAAGTGAGTCTTATCGTCATGCTTTGCTACCGGTTTTTCTAATATCCGTTGTTAGTGCGTTTCGGCCAAAACCTAGAAAGAAAGGGTTTACCCAACCAATTTCGCCGGCTTCGCAATCGGTAAATGAACAAATACTATACCACTGGCAGTACCTGCTAATCATTGTTATGTTTACGTCACCCGCTTTGTCTAGATTGGCCGCCCAGCCAACCGAATTGATCAATCCCAACGATCGCCACAATATGTTTGGTATCTCCTTCGCCAAGTGCATATTGTAAAGTCATCCAAGTATCATATATGATTCTTATTCTGCTTGTGTCCTCTGTTACATACATCATACACATATTTATTGTCTATGTAGACCATACATAATTGATTCATCCAATAGTCGACTTGGTTTTTCCCCGGTTTTGATGAGATCTAAATACATAACACTGCCAGCGTGTCACACCAACAATCGTTATCGTCACTGCAGAAGTGAACAGTGGCCTTTCACCTGTCCATTGTCTGTCTTTGTCTGCATGGAAGCGGCGTAGTCACATTTGCTCTACGACCGTCGGTGGTAAGATCAATCTCCTCAACTGTCACAAATCAGCAGCTTACCAACCACTGCCATCCATGGCGAACCTCTCCTTGCGGTTTGATACTAGTTGCCATCTGCCTATTTAAACCATGGCGCAGAGCGCGGCACTTAATCCTGCCTCAATGCCTTTCTTCCCTGGAGGTTTGCGCAGTGTTGATGAAGAAGGCGCAAGTGGGTTCGGGCTAGGATTCCGCCATACGTTCCGGGAACAGGACCGAATTTCTTCTACTTCGTCCGATTACCGCTCTGCCACCTCGTCTCCCAGACCCCTGGTTGACAGTGATACGGATTTCAACCCGAAGCACTTTCCAGACTCATCTGAACGGTCTCGACAATCACCGACATATCGCCAAGTTGACGGAAGTACGACACATCCAGGAATTGAGAACAAAGTGACGAGAGAGTTGAACATAGGAGGAGGAAATTTGGACATCTTACCCGAAGACGATGGCAATTTAGAGACACCTGGGCCGACCTCTGGAGGATCTGGAAATCAAACCCCTGCTCCATCCTTCTTTGCTTTACGAGACGAAGGCCGAGACCAACCGCCTGTCACTGTAAAGTCCAACGGTACATCGTTTTGTGGAGGACATACTTCATCATCCCCTGTCTCCTCGTTGAGTTCTGGTAGCCAGCCCAACCCTAACGGCGATTCTATGTTGAGTTTTGAAGCTCAATTGAAGGCTTCACCTGTTTTCCATGACATCCTCAACCGCTTGTTGCAATGCGAATATGTGACGCGAGAGCTGCAGCGCGACATTGGCGACGTTCAGCATAAAGTCAATCTACTTGTGGAGCGTTCCCTGGGTGGTCTACCTCAGCCCGAATTCAAGGATCCTTTCGCTTCCGCGAATTCCAATGGACACAGTCTTTCCCCCCCTCAACTCAGCGGCCCAAGGTTGAATCCGCGGCCATCGCTAGGAAACATTGCGCCCAATCAGCCACTACCGTCGGATGACATATACACGATCTCTCAACGGTTGAACACTCTGACTTCGTCTGTTGGGCAGCTCCTCGCCATCCAAACACAACAATTGCAGTCTACAAATGCTGATTTACGGAGCAACTCCATTGTGACTATGACCGCTCAGCATGGCGATATCGTCCCAAATCAGCCGATATCTTCCTCGAACCCAGCGGCCCTTGGTCATGGAGGTCCACTTCGGTCTGAAATACGATCGATGGCCCGCCATCCTAATCCTCCAATGCGGACTTGGTCGGTTGGTAATCTTGATTTACCTATGAGACCCGTGGATACAAATATTGGCCGACAAGACAGTATCATGCAGAACAAGCGTCGCTCGATCACTGGCCTTGTCCGTCGAGATTCATCTGGAGTACGTTGTTTAAGCTGCCTCGATTAAGAACAACGTCTTACATTTTTAGCAGATTCTGGATTCACAAGGTGATAATTGGGCCAGTGGCTCGACTAGAGATTCTGGTCCGGTTATTTCTAAATGGGAACAATTGTCTTTGACACCTGAACTTCTGAGATCTCTCACTAAGTTTGGGTGAGGTTGTCCGTGGTCCTAACTTTCGTGAACTGATCACATCTGCATCAGAATTGGCCCGCCCAACAAGATACAACAACGCGCTCTACCTTTTCTACTACGAGGTTCCGACATCATTGCGCAGGCACCTCCTACGCAAGAAAGAATCGCTGCATACGTCATACCAGCCATCCAGATCGCTGTCACCCACATCACCGTTCGTCCCAACCGTGGACCCATTGTGATTATGATTTCCACCACAGTAGACCAAGCGACGCAGGCACAGCGCATGATTCGAGATCTTGGAGGGCCTATTGGGGTCCGGTCTGCCCTTGGGGTGGGAGCAACGTCTGCCACTGCCGACCTGAGTCAAGAGCTACGACTCTTACAACAGAATATGCCCCACATTATCTGTGGTACCCCACAGAAACTCCATGCCTTGTTCACTAGTCCCGGCGGACTTTCAGGTGCTGAAGTCCGATTTCTGGTGTTGGATGAGGTTGACCAGCTCATCGCTCGAAATCTACATGACTTTGTCTTCAATATAGTCAAGCTTCTTCCTCCACCTCGTTCGCGCCCAGTTGTAACGCCAAGTTCAGGCATGACTTCCAACGCTATTCAGATCAACAACAATAACAATGTCGAGTCAAATAATGGTGTCATTTCTCCCTTCCAGAACCAAGGTCGTAGATTCTCTGCTATACCTTCATCTACTCCTGAACCCACACCAAACGGCTCTTCCACGATTGAACGCCAAACCGCTCTCTTTTCCAACACAGTTCCCCAAGATGTCTTGAACCTTGCTTCTGCTATACAACTTCGAGAGCCTGTACGTGTTCTCGTTCGGCGCGACGGCAACGTTACATATGCAGACAGCGGTCAAGGATCTCGCGGTCTCCGCCAATTCTATCTCTACCTGGCTTTCACAGCTGGAGGTCGAACAGATCCCACTGCTGTTGCACCTGGTGGTGGACTTGGCATCATTGGTTCTGGAAGAGGCGCCTCATCCAGTCCCGAGACGGCGCAAGCCAGAGAGTGGAAACTCGATGCTTTGGCGGACCTTTTCGAAGATGTTGAGGTCAGCCAAGCTATTGTACATGTCGGCGGTATGACGGCACTGGATTCAGTCGTGTATAAATTGGCTAGTCGAGGTTTGGAAGCCATCCCTCTTGTGAGCTTTGTTTTTCCTTGTTAGAATTCTGCCTGACTATCAGGAAAAGCATGGCGACATGAACCCAGGAACCAAATTGGCTGCCTTAAACAAATTTAGGAATTCGACTTCCATCATGCGATCCACAACCAAAGTCTTAGTCGTCTACGACGTTCAAGTCAAAACCCCTGATATTTCTCACGTTCCTCTTATTATCAATTACGGTACGCATTTACATGCCAGCATCGATTCTTTTATAATGTCAATACTTCTCTAGACCTTCCCAAAGCCGTCGAGGAGTATGCGCAACGGTGAATCATGTTCTTGATAGCGTCTCTTACATGCACTTACCAGTTTCGTATCTAGTGTTGCCCCCGCGATTGCATCTAACTATTCTCGAGCGGGTGTAGTTGTCAATTTCGTGACTGCTACTGGAGGAGACGTTGAGATGTTACGGTCCATAGAATGTTTCTATAAGTGAGCTTTGTTACTGATTTGTTCGTTCATCTACCCAACCTGACCAATCTGCCATATCCCTCTAGAATCAAATGTGTAAGTCGATTTATTCTTCGTTCAAGTTTTACGGTCAATGACTTGACTTCGCAAAGCCTGAAGTTCCCATGTCTCTCCGTGATATCGTTTAAACACTAAGTATGACCCGGCGATGCCTTTTGTATCCTTATCAACCATGTCTGCTGTTCGTCTGTTTCTGATATACTGCACATCACGCCCATTGTTCGATACCCTTATCTTGCACCCCTCATCTCTGCTAAACTTGTCTCATCACGTAACAATTTTGTGTCCTAGCTACATAGTCATCTGGGTTGTCAAACCCATTGTCTCACACATTCATTGTATATCAGTTTCCCTCCTAATCATCGGAATCATTGCTACTCGATAGTCACTTGAACAATCGATATCTTTATCGTACCGTCCTCGCTGCAGCTTGCAAGTCTTGTTGGGGCATCAGACTTCGTTGGTTGCCACGCTAGTCGATGTATCTGATTGGTATGTGCGAGTCTGCATTGTAATTAGTTATGTGCCACTTCTTCGTTTAGAGTACATCGAACCTTGATGGGATTATCGTATCTATGCGCCAAGGCGCTACTGAGGTAGTTAGGGCGGAATACACAAGGATTTCACCAGTTTCCAATCCAATAGCGAGCCGGCGCCTACTAGAGAATTGAGTATTGGAAATGGAACTTTAATGGCTGATTTACCGATGGTGTGCGCCACCTGGGGCAAATGCGACTGCTGTTGCAGGTGAACTGGTCTTGATCGTATCAGCCACTGACCACTCGCTTCTTTGCTGCTGTTTCCATATCTTTACCTGGAGAATTCGCGCGGAATTAAGTGGAATACGATGTCAGTCGAGAGGAAAGGCTGACAGTCTTGTCTCGCGATGCAGTTGCAAACACATCCCCTTCACTGGCCCATGCACAGTCCCATATGATTCTTCCATGAGATTTATCTGCAGCTATTGGAATAAATCCTGAAGAAATGCTCAACATAGTTTGATAGACAGGAAAGGAAGAGCTCACCACCGCTGTCTTGAGCTTCAAAAAGCCTCCAAGTCCTATCCCTTGAAACGGACAGAACAAAGTTCTCGTCGGGGCTGAAAGCGATTCGCGTTATGGTCAGAGAATGGCCTGCAAGTGGCTGCCCAATAGGATGATATTTTACTGTGTCATAGACTCGTACAACGGCATGCTCAGGCGTCGTCGCTTTGCATGCAGTCGCAAGGAAACGTTTCTTCGGGGAGACGGTCAGAGTCATAGACTACGAAAAAAGGTTACGAGTGTGGGTAGCAACAAGACACAACCAAGTCCTTGCCTCATAACCGTGGCCGAAGATTTTCTCAACTTCTGGCCAAAGAGTGGTCGAAGCTAGCTCTCCTTCGAAAGGTCTCCTTCCACGCGTTTCAAGCATACTCGTGGATACTCGTACTAAATCACAAATGGTTGGTAAGAGATTAGAGACATGTGAGAACTGACTCGCCATTTTCCACTGCTTTGTTCGACAATCCCAGAGGTGGTACATTGGCAGCAAGAGGACGTTGATGCTAGACAACAATATCAAGCATTCCAACTAACGAGATTGATGCAAGGCTCACTTCATTCTCAGCAAATTTTGACACTCCCAATTCTTCGGTAAGGTCAACAAAATTACGTGGAGCCTCGAAAACTCGGACAACTTTTTCATCTGCGATGCTCAAAAATCGTAAAGGGTCGATGAAAGCGACATCAAGTAGATCGTATCCATGTACTTGAGGACGACTGAGCTCGTGCCATTCAGATTCTCCCAAGCGGGAGTCGAGCATTGCAGCGTGTACCCTTGTCGTTTGGTCCAGGCTGCGAAATAGATTAATCAATATGCGCCCAGAAAGACTCAAGGGGGCCTACCCAGCAGAAACAAGATAGGTTCCTGTGGGGCTCCAGTCAAGTCCTTTGACTGGTCCATTGTGTCCACTGATAGCTCCGGCTTCCAACCACTCCTCGTGGCCGGTAGATGATGTACACCTCCATCGCCTCCAAGACCCGGCCCATCCCCACGCTAGAACCTCTCCGCCATGTTTCGCCCATGCGCCACCAACGAAGCCCCCGAGCCGCTGCCCACCAATATCTCCAAAACGTTGCCGGTTGATCCAAATGGATGTTGAACCTTCTTTGGTTGGCGATACTACGGTCGATGGCGACCATAAGATCACAGATGAGTCCGTAGAAGTCGACAACAAGGTCGGTTCGGAATTTACGGTCGCGGGTCTCCAGGTGAGCGAGGTGACGCCTGCCTCATGTCCAATAAGAAGAGCATCGAATGTTATTGAGTATTGCTGCGAACTACACAGATAGGCACAACAAATGGAAGATGGAGAGACAACTCACCTTCCGTGATCACCCTTGACAGTCAGAATGTGTCGCTTGAGTGATATCTGCCTTCCACCTTCTTCAGCTTCACCAACGTCGCCCAATGATGCCTCAAATGCATCTAGAAGTTCGTCGCTCAGATTTTCCGTCTGATCCCTGTGGGATACAGAACTGGGCCGACTCCACGGTTCTACATTCCAGAGTCTAATAGTCGCATCCTGTGAGCCTGAAGCCAAGACGAGAGGTTGACCCTGTGAAATTGGATTTTGAAAATCCAATGTTTTTACCCAGTCTTCGTGACCTGCCAGTACGGATGCATTTACAAACTATGACGAGTCAGTCAAAAACAAAAAGCTTTTTGATCAGAAAAGGGCACACGAGACTCTCGGATCGCGTCCAAATGTGTATTTTGCTATCCGTAGCGGAGATAGCAAGAACCAGTGCTGAAGAAATCAGATGAGAGTAGATTTAAGGTCTTGAATAGAAATGTACCGTTCGAACCGGGGAGATGCGTCAGGGCGAGAGCAAGGGGATATCGTCCACCCAAGGAAATTGTCTGTTCACAGATGAAATTATCTGTAGCGCGCGATGAGTTTATTGTACTCTAACAAAGTATCCACAGCATGCCTGTTCCGTCGGTGCCAGATTCAATTCTCCAAATCTTAACAAAAGCATCTGATGACCCAGTGACAAGCAGGTCATCGAACACACATAGAGAAGACACTGCTTTCTCATGAGCCTGTATTGTACATGTCAAATTCCACTAAACTCAGTAGGGATATCAGAGGGATATGAGATGGATAGTATACAGCGTGCATGCCTGAGATCCAAGATTTCGCCAAAGTACAAGTGTTCCACGATCGTCTGCACTGAGGAATGCCGTATCTGAGGAGAAACGAACGCATGTCACGAGGCCTTCGTGTCCTGGAAGCGTTTCGTATATTCCGCGATCAGTTTTGCTCTTTATAATTTGTGAGAGGTGCATTCCTGAGGTGGTTGCATAAAAGACGCACTGAGATGTCCCATAAAGCAATCAAGTTGGATGAACCGAATGCAGCGAGGGAGGGCTTGGATATAGCGGCCGCTTGAGGATGTCTATTGGTAGCCGCTGCTATATAAACCGTCGAAGTAGCCATGATGGAGGAGAAGAATCTAATCGAAACCAATTATAGATTCTTGATCTGAGTTCAAAACTTACAAAGTTTTTGCCACACACGACTTAGAACTCATGGGCATCTTGGGTATCGGAGTGGATGTTCTTCATGTCCCTCGTATTGCTGCCTTGTTCCAGCGTAGAGGGTCTCGACTACCCGCGCGTATCCTCAGTCAGACGGAAGCCCTCCAGTTCCAATCACTGCCAATGCCAAACCTATCTAGACAAATTCGTTTCCTGGCAGTCCGGTAAGTCAACGATTCTCTGCTCAGTGCGCTCTTGAAATATGTATTTAGCTGGGCTGTGAAAGAGGCTGCATACAAGGCTATGTATCCTATCGTGACACCAATCTGGAAGGAGTTGTCATATCATGGTTTAGGCGAAGTACATCCTAAGCCTGCACTTGAATACCATCCACTTGCGATTTGCGACAAATCCAAAGTTGGTCCCATTTACGTTTCCGTAAGCCACGACGGGGAATACGTCTTCGCCTCGGTCACCATTGAATCGCCTAGCTGACAAGGAATATGTCCATGAGGACTTGTCCACATTAATTCTACATATTCTGCTAATACTCGGGAGTGGCCACTTCAGACGACCCTTCTGATCGCCGGGGCCACCAATCTGGCCACCAGTGTTGTATCCCCCATGAACCCTCGCCCGGCCCATTTTCAATATTAAACCCAAAGCTGAGCTCGCCCTGTTCTGCCGCTTCTACTTGTTCAAGACGCAATAAAGCTAATCCTATCCCTTGGGTGGATGTCAACAATTTACCAGTCCCACGTGGTCGGGGTATCGAGCGAGTGTCGTCTGCATTTTGAATACGCGTGGATGAAATGCTAATATTGGGCGGGTACGAAGGAGCTTCTGGTGAGGGTTCCACAGTAGGACCGGGGCTGAGGAAATGGCAGAGTAAAAAACATATTTGAATAACATTCGAACAAGTCTAGCACTTACAGAAGACCTGGTTTATGGATTACGACAGGAAGAATCCTTTTGCGAACAGATCCCGTATGGTAGGTCCTCACAGTGAGCTCTTGACCTACGTAACAGCCCTTCCGAAAGTCCACTAAAGAGAAAAATCAGCGAGTAAGTTCAGAGACAGATGATCTCAATTACATCCACCCATTATATCGATATTGGACTCGATGGGAAACGCTTGCATGGCGGGCAGATCTTCGTGTCCTTCGGGTACTCCGGTGAGAATCCGGTGCAGCGTGTACGCATCAGAGGAAGCTTGTTCGTGGTCAGAAGTTTCCTGTGCTATCCGTATGAGTCGTTCAATTAAGTTCTTATGCTATATGAAGAAGAAAAGACATACGGAGTGCACCCTTCTTGACAAGAAAACGTTTTCCCATGCCTGGTGCCCTTCTGTCCAAGATTGATTCATCCTTGTTGCCCCATGGCCATTCTGATGCTTCCCAATTAGGCTGAATAACGCCACTATGAGTCCATGACCACCCTCTTGTTAGTTCTGAAATTGCTGTATTTCCCCAGGATGCCCAGACATCATACTCTTCGGTCACATCTCTTATTTTGACCTTAGAACGAAGTACATATCGCTTGAGTAAGGACATCAATGAGGGAGCATCTGAAGGTCGCGAGTCGCAGTCAAGAAGGTAGATGGGTTTACCCGTAGCGTCCGACGACGTATACAAGAAGACATCGTACAAAACTCTTCCCTGGAAGAGCAATGGTCTTTATGTCAATGTTGTATTGGTTGATGGGAGACGACCGTGCATGCCTGGGCGTTTAGAAATACAGAATAACGCGGTACTTTGGGTTCCACGACATGTGAAGCGAGAATCCCATTGAGAAAGTCTGACGCATCGGACCCCCCGAGCGAAAGTACAGCCCTATGTGGAACAGGAGCCACGGTTGGTACATTTTTTGGGATAAAACGGAGGAACCGCGACATGGTCAGACTGAGAAAGAGATTTCGTCACCAGTTTTTTTAATTTAGAACATCTTTTGGAGAAATAACCACGTGACAATCACGTCTCAACACAAACCCTCCCAACGCCTGAGAGCGCCTGAGCCACTTCAATGGCTTCTTCGTGTCAGAATCTCATCGCAGCACTTAAGGATTGCTTGATGCGCTCTGACTGCGTTACAAAACAAGGCAACCTCCCTTCTGATTGCCTGAAGTACCATGTTCAAGAGCTTCCAGAGGAATGCCAGTCGCTCCGAAAAGCAACGTTTGAATGCAAACGGGGAATGGTGAGCGCTCTCATTACAGATGTCTGAGTCACATTATCATTTATGTTTGCAGCTTGACATGAGGAAGCGCTTTCGGGGGAATATCGTTGGCACGCAGTTCGAATACACACCTGAAAAGCAGACAGAAGATACGAGTGTACCTAGCACGTAAATGCCTATTGCTGCACAACGGCCAAACGGTTACCGTCCACTGGGCTGCGCCCTGGATCTTGACAAATCTCTTCTACTGCTTGGATGAGAAAATGCTTTGAAATCTGGTTTTCGACGTCTTACTTCTGTCAGCTGAGGTGTGGATTTGTAAGTTGAGATGATGTCACACATGGTCTTTTCCCTATAAAGACCACCATTCTCTTCTCCTCATATCGTCAGACAAGAACCCCTACAGTCATGTCCACTTCCACCAAGCCTTTCCTACTTTATACCTGGCCCACACCCAACGGTTTCGCAGTTTCCGTCTTCCTCGAGGAACTCAAGGCTGTCTATCCCGAGCTAGACTACGAGTTAGTGCTACACCCTACGCTTCTATCAATGGAGTGACCTCACTTTTCCATCAGTGTTGAGAGGGTCGACATATCAAAAGATATCCAAAAGGTCCATCTTGACGTCATATAACATACGGCTTAGAACCTGATCCATTCTATCAACAGCAACCGTGGTTCATTGAACTCAACCCGAATGGGCGTATACCTGTTTTAGTTGACCGCCGCCGCGATAACTTTGCGGTTTTCGAGACATCTGCGATCATGTTGTACCTGGCTCATAACTTCGACAAGGAATTCAAATTGTGGTACGATCCTATCAAGAATCCCAATGAATACAGCGAGATACTTCAATGGACTTTCTTCGTTGTAAGTAGGCTCTCTGTGCAGTTTAACACGATCGCTCAATGGATAATCAGCACGGAGGCGTCGGCCCTATGCAAGGTCAAGGTTTGTCCGTTTGCTGTATATCTTGTCGTATTGCCGCGTTCTAATAAGGGCTGTACAGCAAACCATTTCAATCGCTACGCCAAGGAGGATATACCCTACGCGAAGAAACGTGCGTTTTTCCATCTCTAAACTTCTATGACGTCAATTGATGTAGTCCTGTAGGTTATCTTGACGAAACGAAGCGCCTGTATGGTGTTTTAGAAATCCGTCTCAAAGATCGTGATTGGCTCGCTGGACCAGGGAAAGGTAAACTTACTGTCGCAGACATAAAAGCACTCCCTTGGTATGCCGAGAATCAGATACGAACATTTATTGCGAAACTGACTAGGCTGATATATATAGGGTCCGAGGCCACGCGTATTCAGGCATCGAGAATATCAATGTATTTCCAAATGTGAAGGTGCGAAATATCACACTCACACTACACAGCCCTGCAGTGCTAATATGAGGACATATATAGGCATGGCTGGAACGCGCCAATGCGAGGCCTGGAGTCCAGCGAGGTCTTGAAGTTGGGAAGGCCTAAGTTGAATAATTTCTCCCTTCTACAAAATGTAATGAAAGAAATATACTTGAACGTTGTACAAGCCGTCGCTCTGAGTTTCAGTCAAGCAAAACTGCCACTTTGTCTTTCTACATTACATGGGAAAACTGGGCCTCAAATGTCCACTAGATCCATCCATAATTGCATGTAGAAATGCGTCAATGATTTATTCAGCAGACAGACGATCCAACTAAGCCTCACTGCAAAGCCACTGACTTGATAGCAGCTTTTACCCCTGGCTGTTCAGACATACGTGCAAGCCAACCCTTGGAGTCACATTAGCCAACAGGCAGTCGAAGTAGTGATCAAAGTTTACTTTGAGATTAGGCCAGTCATCAAGTTCCTTGATTCCAGCTCGAGAATGAAGCCGAACCCTACAGAGCGTCAGATTGATTACGCGCATGTTTCTGAGGACAATTAAGAACTGACCATGGGAAGGCATTCATATCAGCTATGGAATAACGCCCACGTCCCGGACCAACAAGCCAGTCACGGCTGGTGAGGCCAATCTCCAGGACACCATACAGTCTCTTCGTCTCCTCGTGATATCCTGTTATGAATATAATAAACTCATGAATGGCATGGTCGTCATCAGTCACGTACTGTTTTTGGCGAAAGGGACATCCTCCGTAGAGTAATGCAGGAAGTAATGAGCTGATCAAGAAGTCAGTGGTACAATTCACTCATGCAACGATCGAGACAGACAGACCTTGGCCTTGCATCGGTCCAAGGCCGCCATGCTAGATCGAAGAAACAAATGATCAATGGTTGTAAGTTTGATGTCTGATAGAGGCGCGCTCCTTACAGCAAAGAAGATCCACTGAAGCATGGAGCTATATTCCTTGGGGTTCTTCTCTGCATCGAATGAGAATGCATTCTTCTTGTCGTAGTTGTGTTCTAGATAGAGCAAGATCGCTGCACTCTCGAAGATGGGGAAGTCATCGGCATTATGATCAATGAGAACGGGGATGCGACCATTGGGATTCAGTTTGATAAATGGGGGTTCCTATAGACAAGTAGCTTTCAGGAATTGAATATTTCGAAACGACATGTTGTCCACCTTATGCGTCCCCGTAGATAGATCAACCCTCTCTAACCTGCACGGAAGTTAGAGCGCGAAAACCGATGCTGTGAAAGACTGACTTTATGGATTCGAAGAGAGTCGGTTCTTTGGCGCGGAGTTCTTCGAGATAAACTGATACTTTGAGGCCATTGGGTGTAAGGTGATTGGTGTACAGGGTCAGTTTCCCTGGCTTTGGTGCAGAGGACCTTTGTGAAGAGGACATCTTTGATGGAGTCTGTGGGTATCTCTGACATTTAAATCAATCCCGGTGAAGCTGCCTCGGACGTCTCGGCTGGAGGGTTAGTCATGCCAGCGGCTTCAATGTCGACCCAGAGCACGTTCTGCTCAGTCAGGATGTCAGGCCCAGAGTAAAACTGAATAACAGGTTCGGATCAGGATGACTAGTCGTACGTACCATTCCTCGGTTTCAACAAAGATCAACAGCAAGTTGTCCATCTCCCGCAATGTTGCGTAGCTTGCCCCGGGTTCGTCGTCTGGCTGCACCCGACAAAGTCCCCTTACCCTCACCCTGGCCTAGAACACCCGTCCGCTTCTACAACGACCAAGCAATCACAGATCCTCCGAGCAGCTCTACTTCCATATCGCTTGCACGTTCACAAGATCCGTCTGCCATTCCTTCCAAGTCTTTTGCTACAGGAGATGGCTCTGAGTCTGGTCTAAACGTAACACGGTCTAAATCTACGTTCACTCGCGACCAACCGCTGAATGGCATATCTCCAATAACAAGCGTTCCTTCCATCGAAGTCACGCATGATCCACGTCCGACATACACCAACCCTCCATTTCATACACATGCCTTCTTTGCTGCATTGGAGAAGACTTTCCCAGAGGTTACTGCGCGCAGCCTTATGCGTGCTACACGCGCACTTCTCGTCGATCGTAATGGCAAAGTTCGTTCAGACGGACTCACAGCAAAGGATCTTGACAACGTAAGTAGTATCTTTTGAAACTTTTCTATGCGCATCGTATCCTTACATCCTTTAGCAAGCTTACCTATTTCGTGCCGCACTTTCTGAATTGCGCGCAGAAATTACAATGATGACCAAGAATGACTCGGCGGCAATACGCACTGCGACAGCGGCCTTGCGCCGTGAAGTTGACCGGTTAGATGTGAAAATGAAGGAAGATGTTGATACGTTGAAACACGAGTGCGTATACATGTATGTATCTAGTTTGGGTAGGTTGTTGATGTTGCATGTCTATCAACAGGATTCAGATGGATGTGAACAACAGGAAGAACGAGTCAAAGTCGGATCACAAGCAACGAGATATTGCTATCGAAGTTGGTCTTGAGCTCGAATATCTCTCTTCTTGTTCTAACCATCTATATCTTAGGAACTTTTGAACAAGGTTATTGTGAGTGTGAGTGACCTCCGTACGGATGTTGAAGAGATTAAGTGGGAGAACATGCGACGTGCTGTTCGTGAGTAACCTTTCACTTTTTCTTCGATGGCGTCTTATTGACCATGGCTCTCAAGTTACTCTCAGTGCTTTCGTCCTCTTCATCATCATACTGATGGAGGTTCGACCTAAACCCAGACCGTCCACGCCGCTTCCATCACC
>JABAJX010000051.1:0-25632 GCA_018221735.1 Termitomyces sp. K1Aa
AAGCTCCTCGACTCCTCTAAGTACCAAGCTGTGAATCTATATATTCACCTCTGCAGAAGCTGAGCAAACTCATATTTATAGCCCGTATCCATATATCTATACACAGTGCATATATCTTCGATTGATAGGATACCGAGGTAGTCCGCCGAGCTCTTCCGGGCTTCTTCATGGGGTCCGGGTGAGCATGATACTGTACCTTAGTTCGATACAGCGAACATCCCCGTAGGTGGAACAAGAGCTTTTTCGTATCATTTCGGAACTCCTACATAGGAGTAGACCTCTAGGTAGCAAAAGGCCAGGACCGGAGCATAATTAGTCTTTGAGCCTTACTATTTCGAAATTTCACACACATCATGATGACGACTCTGCGACAGAACCCGTCTGCATCAATATCCAATATCAATGGCAGCAATTGTCTCTGGGGCTTCCGCGAGCTATGTAAAATGGCCCACAATCTCAGATGTTGGCTTACCACATCATGGATCAAATCTCGTGGTAGAAATTCGTCATGGACCATGACCATTCATCCAGTTGCTGGTGAGTATTCAAGGGCTATTGCATGTAGTATGTGGTTATAAAGGTTACAAATACCGATTTGCACCGTGACTAGGAATCTCTGGAATGTCTGATATGATCACAATCCATACATGGATGTCGAAAATTCGAATATCATTAAGTAGTAGTAAGGATTGAAACTGAAAGATATATCTATGTATTATTATCCAAAGAGTAATTTCGGCCAAGCCGCAAGCATTGGCACGCAACAAGACCAGACCTATCCACCCATATGCAACGGGTTGAGCTTCTAGAGAAGAGGGGACGACAAGTCAACGATGTGATATAATTTTTACATCAGGCCACGAAAAGTTCGTTGTAGTGAGATAGCCTGATTGATTTGGAAGGATAACATCAATAATAGATTATCCAAAATGCACTTGAACAAATAGTTATATACCTATTTTCGTCCACAACGACCATGAAGAAGACGGTTGATATTTTTCTCTTACACATGTTTTGGACATGCCATCATATAAACTTCAACTCATTTTCAACTCCTTCGAGACCGACTTTCTCAGCGCTGTGAGAAACGCCCAGGAAATATCAGAACAAATTCTGATGAGGTCAAGCTCACCCGAGCAACTTGGAAGTAAATACTAAATAGGCGGGCCTACACCATTCACCAGAACCGAATTCTAATATGACGGGTACAAATAGCTGGAGTGGCATTGCTTTTGATCTGTCCTTGGTCTCGTTTTCTACTACCCCCTCTGATTTCAGCCTCAGGATTCGATGCTTTTTCGAACCAGACACTCTTTCACGACTGAGACTCGGCATCGAAATGCCAGACCGGCTGATGGACCTCGTTAAATATTGACAGACAAGCGAACGTGTGTAAAGAAGTCTCACGCAGACGAGGACAGCCTGAGGACCTGCGGGCCGGAAAAGTACAAAAAAGGCGGGCCACTAGGTTTTCTAGGCCCGGGTTCTCTGCACTGCTCTCATGTCGTTGAAAACCAAGATTAAAAGCGTTTCGCTAATATTCGCGTAAGTTCGTAGATAGATTGATATCCATCCAAACCCTTTGACTCGGGTAATTGAAGCTGTGGGACTGCCCTATTCTCAGATGGTGAGAAAACATTGACCATCGATGATGAGACTGACTTTTGACAACCCTCAATCCTTGCAAAGGATATTCCAACGGCGTGATCGGCAGTGGTAAGTTCCCTTTGCTCTATGGCGAGATGAAGACTCATTTATTCGAAAAGTTAACACCCGTTCGTACCATTGATTTCATGGCTGTACGGTTACCCTCAAATAACAACTTCACAGTCTTAATCCGCATCTATGGACCGGATACTTTGACAAACCACAATTACAGCACCATTATAAGCAGTATGGGATTTGCAGGCTTCGTTGTCGGCATGTTATTGTTCGGTGAAGCATTCTACATTCGATCAGTGGAACGTTCCCTGATGTATCAATTACTTAGGCTTTCTGTCAGACAAAGTTGGAAGAAAATTCGGGATGGTAATACCCACGCCAAACAAGCTCACAATGACAACCGACCGTTCTCTAGATGACTGCCAGTGGAATAATTTTCCTTTTTTCTGGTTTATCTGCAGCTTCCTCGGGTGCTCATGGAAGTGTGGGTGGGCTTCTGAGCATGTTGAGTGCCATGCGGTCAGTTTAAGATTGATCGTCGACGTCGTTTGACTTCCTCATGTCGAGTCAGTTTCTTCCTCGGCATTGGTTTAGGCGCTGAGTATCCCTCTGGCTCCGTGTCTGCCTCAGAGCAGTCTGAAGAGCAGGTTATACAAAAGAATGCCTGGCATCGTTGGCTTGCCCTAGCGACAAGTAAAGCTTACCTCTCCCTTATGAATCTCATCACACATTTAAGACATCTATCTCTCATTTATAGATACAATGATTGACGCCGGCTTTGTTGTTGCTGCATTCGTTCCTCTGGTTCTCTTCTGGATGTATGTTTATTTTCCCATCAATATTTATTAACTGACAGTCTTTCATTCCCTGTAGTTTTGGGAATGATCATCTCCGGGCCGTTTGGCGCCTTTCTCTTGGCTTGGGCATGGTACCTGCGTTTGTGGTATTCCTCTGGCGTCTCAATATGGACGAGCCGCTGCGATACAAGAAGGATTCCATGAAGAACACGAGGATACCGTATTTCTTGGTTTTGAGACGCTATTGGCGTTCTCTAGCTGCTATATCCCTCGTATGGTGTGTTGCCTGACGGAATTAAACCTTACCGCGTTTCCTACTCACTCATAATTTGCTTGATACAGGTTTTTGTATGATATGATCGTGTACGCCAGTCTGTTCTCCTTTTAGCGACTGAACTCCTGAGTCGAGATGGCTCATACCAGCTACCCAGTGAGTCAAGCACTTCTCACTGGCAATTTATCTCTAGGTTTTCTCATCGTATATACCCATAGTTCGGTCTTTATTCACCGATTATTGTGAACAAGTGAGTTAGGTCGCCAACCCGACCCGACCCATTTTCAACTCTTGACCTCCGGTCAGTATCACAGGTGGATCGGAAGACCTAACCATCGTGCTTGGTTGGACTGTCGTCATAAAGTATGCCCTTGCCATACTGTCCTCAAACGCCTTTTGACTCGTAACCTTGAGTTTGTTCGACATGCCAGGTCTCTTTCTACGACTATACTCACCCCTGTCCCTCACTGATTGCTCCGGCAGGAACAATACTGGGAGCTTTCGTTCTTGATATTATCGGCCCGAAGAATACTTTAGTGCGTGCATGCCTACATGAGACATATTAACTTGCTAATTCAAAACTAGATCGTCGGACTTGTACTTCAAGCAATAGTCGGATTCTTGATGAGTGGATTATACGTAAAGTCAGTTATAAAATCCTTTAAGTACTAATCTGAAGGAAATACTCATCAATTGTCCAGGCTCACACAACACATCGCTGCCTTTGCCGTCAGAATTTTAAAATAGTGTCTGTGTAACGGACGTTGATGAGATCGACTCACAGGTTATTTATGGTATATTCCTGAGCTTAGGGGAGTTTGGGCCAGGAAATTGTACGTTCATCCTTGCAAGTAAATCATGCCCGACCGCCATCAGAGGGCACTACTTCGGCATCGCATCGGCAACTGGAAAGGTCGGAGCCTTTGTTGGTACTTGGAGTAGGTCACACTGCTCCTAGAAAGTCAAAAACTAAGATTGTCTTTATCCAGTTTTCCCTCCTATAATCAAAGGTTCATCTTGACGATTTTCTGTATTTTTCTTCCACGGTAACTGATATTTTAAAGCGTTTGGAGGTTCGGATACTGTAAGAGGGAATACTGGACCGTTCTGGATTGGAAGCGGCAAGTCCAAAAGGGTTTGTATCTGTGCAATAGTGTCCATTTACCTGCACTATTTAGGTGTCGCTCTTCTGAGCGCGTTTGTGACAATGGCATTTATCAAGCCATTGACCCCCGAAGGCATGGAGCGAGAAGATCGCGAAGTATGTTTCCTTGGGTTGTCATTGGAATTTTCCTGACCAGTAGGGCCTAGTTCCGAGAATACCTTGAGGCAAATGGCTATGATACCAGCAGGATGGGCTTGATTAACGATGTCGATGTCGTTAGTGTCGAGGATGATAATGCGGATAAAACTGGAAGGATCTCAGCAGAGAAAGAATGACAAGTCAGAGAAACGGATCGAGTTGAAGATTGCAATATTCGTCATATGTACCAACATGAATTTTACTGTATAACTTGAAGTCTACACAGATCAAGAGTCAATATATGCCGTTATATAATAGAATTGGGAGAGACAGATACATTTGAAAAGAGTATACCTCATAACATACATTGAAGGACCGCGCATTGAACATTAACTCCAGCCAATGAGGATATGTCAATGTCACATAGTCGTGACATGCGTGATACGTTTCGTTACGCGCCGTGTCACACTACTCCCGCCAAATTCCGAAAGTAGTTGCTCGCTGTTCGTAACGACGAGGATGGCATCTTCAATGCTGTTTCGTTCGATAGCACGCTCTGCGCGTGCATCTATAGCATCGACCTCGCGCCACTTGAGCAGGAATATCTCTAGCTCATCAGTCCTGACCCAGGCTCAGCCGACGACGGAGCCCGCGACGAAAAATGTATTCGACTACCATACTGTAGAGGATCTTCAAGGAATTGCTGCGGAAGAACTTCTTGCTGACCAAACTGGAAGGAGAGAGTCAAAAATGCGGCACTTCACCGGTGCGTAATGGTCGAATTACTTGCACACTCATGTTCTAATCTAATGGCTCTTTGAACAGTCAACTTTGGGTCAATATCTTAGCTTATAGGTTATACGCGAAACTATACTAATCAATAAATCTAGTCCTCAACATCCTGCTGCTCACGGTGTGCTTCGTATGATTTTGGAGCTGAATGGAGAGGAAATCCTTCGAGCTGATCCAGTATGTCTGACGAACAACTTTCATACTCTTCCCTTAATTTCAATTCAACAGCACATTGGTCTATTGCACCGCGGGACAGAGAAACTAATTGAGTACAAGACATACACTCAGGCCCTTCCTTATTTTGACCGTTTAGACTATGTTTCAATGAGTATGTCGATCAATTCTGTTCAAATGCATTATTTACTTTGTCGACAGTGACGAACGAGTTATCATATTCCTTGGCTGTTGAGAAACTGCTCAACATAGAAGTTCCCGAGCGGGCTAAATGGATTCGCACCTTGTTTGGCGAAATCACCCGTATATTGAACCGTATGTTCTTTCGATTCCTTCCTTGAACCTTTTTGATGGACTTTACAGACCTCATGGCCGTCCTCACACACGTTATGGACGTCGGCGGTCTCACACCTTTCCTGTGGGGTTTCGAAGAACGCGAAAAACTGATGGAATTCTACGAACGTGTCTCTGGAGCACGGCTGCACGCAGCATATGTTCGCCCCGGTGGCGTCGCATTTGACCTTCCTCACGGCCTCCTCGATGACATTTTCAAATGGGCCACGCAGTTCTCCAGCAGAATCGACGAGATTGAGGAGGTTGTCAGTGGAAATCGGATATGGAAGGAGCGGACGATTGGTGTTGGCCGTGTCACAGCGAAGCAGGCTCTTGATTACAGCTTCAGTGGAGTCATGGTTAGAGGAAGCGGAATCAAGTGGGATTTGAGGAAGGCAGCCCCATATGATAAGTACGATGAGGTATGTGGTGTGACGGTGAAAGCAACCTCTAGTTCTCATCATCTATAATTCATTAGGTTGAGTTCGATGTTCCGGTCGGTCAGAATGGCGATTGCTATGACCGGTACCTATGCCGTGTCCAAGAGATGCGTGAGTCACTGCGCATTATCAGCCAGGTTAGCCAATGTCTCTCTCTCCTTTGGACATTCTGAACCTTCCTCTTTAGTGCCTCAACAAAATGCCCTTGGGTGCAATCAAGGTTGATGACCACAAGCTCGTGCCTCCCCCACGTGCGTCCATGAAAGAGAGCATGGAGTCTCTCATCCACCACTTCAAGGTTCGTTCGCCTCTCTACTGCAAAATGACAGATCCGGTGAGGCCTTACGCGATATTTAGCTCTTTAGCGAAGGTTACTCTGTCCCCCCTGGCGAGACATACACGGCCATTGAGGCACCCAAGGGCGAGATGGGTGTCTATCTCGTCTCGTAAGTTTCACACTTCTGTCGCGACAGTGTCAATTCACTGACATTGCTTCCCCTATTTCTCTCCCCATACGGTAGTGATGGGACAAACCGCCCATACAGGTGCAGTATTCGTGCCCCCGGCTTTGCACACCTCGCAGGATCGGATTTCATGATGAGACGTGAGTTGAATACTTGTGTGATCTGTTGAAATATCTGCTGACAAATGGCGTTCCAGATGTCAGAAGCCCTTTTCTTTTCGTTCTTCCGTGTATTGATTGACGTCGTTGTTTTTCCTCTAGCACATGCTCGCAGACGCAGTGGCCATCATCGGAACTATGGTTCGCCGTCATTTGTCAATGCTTTTACCCCAGTCTACTGACCAAATTTTTCATTCTTTCTCGCAGGATCTGGTGTTCGGGTACGTTCCGCTCTCAAGCTATCTGGTTCGAGTTTTTAACGTCACTTATCGCATAGTGAGGTCGATCGGTAGAGATGTCGACAGTATTCAACAATTCAAATATTCCTATACACGCACATAAGAGGAAATATATGCTTTCCTTGTTTACCTGTCAGCACCACCACGAGTACCCTGATACAAGCAAGGCTTTCAGTATTTCGATTGTCTGAACGTCTTCCACTCACTTGCGTTACCGGTGATCAGGCATCGGAACCTCCTTTGCTTGGTTTACTCTCCAAATCTTAGATCCCATTTACCGCTGCTCCATGAGCATTGAACGATGGGCCGATTCCCCGCCGTTCCCCGTTCGTCAATGCCTTGAGTCTTGTGTTTGCATATTCAAGCCGCGGGTGATGGCACGAGCCCTGTTCATGCCGTATGCAATGTGCTTCTTAGTTTCTATTTATTCCAGTTCCAGATTTTTACCCAACAATTGAGAAAAGGGTCCCGGAATTGTTTACCTACTTGGTAAGTCTACTTTAGGCTCCCGAAGGCTGCACGTGTGAGGTTTCTCTTTTTCATCTAAGTAACTCAAGAGTTAAACTCATGAACTTGTCTTCAATGCCTAGGTCCTTTTACTTGGGTTCGTCTCTCGGCTTGACCACCTTCCCCACCCCTCATTTTTTATCCAAACAAGTGAGCTACACTCGTCATCTTCCCAATCCGATTTTGAACCCGGCAGGTGGTGGTGCAGGGGGCTTCTTTTCATACGTCATATTTCCAATACAAACTCGCCTTTCCCATTTCTCGATTAATTTCGCGGAAAACGGGCCACCGATGAACCTACATAGCCCAGTCCACTGTGACGGTAAGAAGGGTGACGGAACTCGTCCGCCGTCTCTTTCACTCCATGAGTCCAGGCAAAAAACGAACCAGGTTGTCATGGGATCATGAAATCACATCCAACCTAATTACGTTGAGAGGGTTGGCCAGTGCCTCAGTCTGGATCATGCATGAACGACGCGGAAACAGTTTCCTCGGCGGGACCGGGACGGATCCGGTTTGAAAAGTGAGAATTGGCGGAAGGTAGTAACTTTTCGTCGTGTCAATACGACGAGAAACACCATCCGGAAACTCGTCATCTCCTTACGAAGTTATTAATTGTAACCAGGCGAACGCGAACGGCGTAGATTCCGTTCATATGTCTACCCAGACTTGATTGTTTTACAGGAATTTCGGGATCCCCGCTTGGAGGTGTAATGTGTACACACTAGAACTAGCACTACTTAGACTAAGACTGCATGGGCGTTAATGTACAAAGTATGCACGCGATAACTATGTAAAGAGGGTATCATCAATGCAGGAAAATGAGGTTTGCTTGAACAAATGAAGAGGATAGCGTATCAAATCTTTAACACATCAGCCATGCTCCAGCGCAAGAGCTGGCATAAGAACTTATCCAGAAACCACTTCTGCTGATCGTCCTGGATCTTGTCCTTAACAGCCTGCAAAGCCTGCTGCAGCTCCTTCCTGCCCAACAACTCAGAAAAGCTCTGCTGCCTGTCACCTGCGGTCCAACCGAGTTCTTTCTTCTTCTTCTTCTTCTCATCATCATCCTTATTCTTCCCTTTCAAAGGGTTGGCAAATGCCCAAACGACTTCGCCAACCCCGCTCGTTCGTTCTACACTCTTTCCAGGCTTGAGGACAAGCTCTGCAATCGCACCTCTGCCAACTTCTTCTAGCCGCCTGAGGAAGATCAGTATATGTTCGTAGACCACTCCGTTTTGAGGGCGGATCCATCGATTTGGTGGTACACGGAGGTAAACCCGGATCACATCGAGCAGGAGGGAAATACGGAAGAGGGGCTCGACAGACTTGTCGACGTGTGGTGAGGACTTGGATCGTGGATGGATAGGATTCGGGTCGACGGGAAGCCAAGAAAGAAGAGACCTGATTGTTATGAGGAGGAGACCAGAGAGGGCTGACGTTGGGGAGAAGTCGTGCTCGATATAAGCGGACGAGGCGGAAAACATGTCGATAAATTTGGCGTCGAAACAAGAGAGGATAGCGAAGATTGCGATGGCGCGTCCACCGCGGCAGCAGGTTTTGAGGAGGCAGTCGTCATCAGGCCCAGCATTGCAGGTGCGCTTGCAACGCGAGTTGGTTTTGCACCCACGGCAGTACATCGTATGGCAGACGGTGCACATGAGGTGCAAGTGAGAATCGAAAGAGGGGAAGGGGGGTGATAAGATTTTGGGGTGTTTATGGATAGGATTCTGTAAATGATAAGGTCGTCAGTTTTGGGTATTTGGAAGAGTAGGATAAACTGAGAGAGGAGTAAAATCACCAGATGAAATGAGAAGATGGTGTGGGAAGGACGGATATTATGAAGAGGGGAAAGAGAAGGAAAGAGACGTACAGGTTGCATCGTGGCAGAACAGACGCTACACTTGAACGACCCTGTCAAAAGACCAAGACCGGCATTCTTGCGAAGGTCATGAAGCGGCCCAAACTCAAGGTGAATATCCTCATCCGTGCTCACGTCGTTCTCAACGACAGTGTCAGAATCACTGCTGCTGGAACTTTTGGTCGCTCCCAATCTAGCTCTCATCGTGTCCTTGGAATTGAGAGGCAACTGGGCGGGCACAACTCGCTTATTCGTGTGCTGGTTCCACGGCACGCGCGTACTGGCATTAGCTTTAGTGTTCTGGAAGGTCTCTGAATCATGATCCTTGGAAGATACCGGCGCCTGTTTTGCCGCCGGCTTAGGCTTCAGAATTGGTCTCGGCTGGGGTTTTGATTTTGAGTCAGATTTTTCATCGGGCATAGGTGGGATGAATGGCTTGATGACTTCCTCTTTTCCTGGAGACGGAGGCTTTGCGACACTCGGCCTTCGTGCTCGAACGACGGGAGGGATCGGCGGGGCAGGGACGACGGCTCCGGGCGTTTGCTGTTGTGGGTAGTAATACAGTGGATTCATCACTGGGGTGGGATTTTTGGGCCGTAGGTGGTGCGGTACGACACCTGGAGGGTACCAGTGTTCGTACGTAGTACGAGTTGGTACAGGCGTAGTGGCTCTCCCTCTAGGCGGGGAATGATACGAGCCAGGAATGACGGGAGGTATGACAGGAGCGGACGCGGGAAGGGTGTAGGCATTGTTTCGATCGCGTGGTGGGGCGGGAATAACGGGAGGTATGACGGGAGCGGGCTGAGGAGGTGGGCCATGACCGCGTGAAGGCGGAGGGATGACGGGAACAGACGGAAAACGCTGTTGATATGTTTCAGGGGTGTAGGCGCCATTGCTGTCGACTACACGCGATGTGGAATGGTGGCGGGGGCGCAGAATTGGCTGAGGTTGTGGCTGCGTTGAGTTTTCGTCGCTGTCTGATGGAATCACAGGCGGGATGTGGGGAACTTGAGCAGATTGTGTACGTCGCTGATTTGCAGAGCGTATCGAGTCGGCAGCGAGGCGGTCCTCTTCTTGCTGTTGTAGTCGCCGCGCCATCTCTGCATCTCTGTCAATCTGTGCGTCACGTTGAGCACGATCATAAGTTGCCATTAAGGCTCGATATTGCGCTGCCATTTTGTGAGGGTAATCGTATCTGCTAGCCATCTGCGTGATAATCGGATAACGATATGATTAGCTCAACTAGCACCAAGAGATCTGCGTGATACTTAGTTAGAGAAGAAGGATGGTTATCAAACACACCGATATGGCTGGATGCGTCTCGATAAAGCTTGAAGAATCTAGTCTTGTCTTCTGGTGGGAAGGAAGAAGCGAAAAGCACAATCTGGTGACGATGGAGGTAGTGACAAGAAAATAATAACGAGACTCCGATAGGCGCTTGGACTTCCACCGCGCCGCGTTTTTCACAATAACAGCCACTAAGTATCCGACCGGCAATCGCCACCTTTGACCCGCTAGATAAATCTTGAAACGACACGAGGTGGATGCATACAGGAAGCCTCGTGTAGATGATCATGAGGTGATCGTGTTTCGGCCCTGGAGAATTTATCAGACAAAGGAATCCTAATGATTGACTCTTGAGAACTAGATTCCACATGGCAATGTTGTCGACTCCTCTTTTTTTCGAAGGATAGTATAGTTGTTCGCAACGTAGCAAAAGGTGGTTTTGTATAGGTCTAGACTGTGGAACGTGGTTCGTCTCGTGACTCTAACTCCATCAAGTTGATCGAGACTCGTCCTCGCAAACGAGCCACCACATAAATTCAAAACATACCACGATGCGATTTGAGTCAGTGACCCATGCATACACGTTCGGCTCGAGGAACGCACGCCATTGACGAGAAGGTCAACATTACAGTCGTGATTCCGTCAGCCAATTCGAGGCTCCGAGTGAAGCTCATTACTATACTGGCCATTACCGACGTTCCGTGCATTGTTAATCGCCATCCATGCATCGTTCAAAGATAGTGCTTCGAATTTACCTCTGTCCATGTGCCATGTACATCGACTGGACGAAAGAGATATTTGCGCATTGGAAAATGAAGCAGTTACTCTAACCACGGCGATGCATCCTCTAAAAGAGTGGCGGAAGAGGGAGAAAGCAACTTAAGGGAGCATAGTGTGATCTAACTCGCTTTATATACCTGGGGAGCTATATTTAGTTACGGGAGTAGATCGACAGCCGCGACATGTCTCCCGAATAGGAAACTCTTTTTCCTCTCTAGGCGACACGGCCAACTCGACGTGTGCGAAAGACAAGTTAGCGCCTAATTAGCATTTGTAGAAGATACTTAGTACTACATGATCATGAGAAAAGCACCGATTCCTAAAGTGATTCGAAAGATTATTACAACTTGAAGGCAGGATAACAATAGTCCAGTCAGTCTATAATCTTATCACTCCATCGCCCAAGTCCCTGCCGCGCTCCTGGGAGGCAGCACCAGCCCGTGGAATCGTTGCACTCGTTGCGCTGCCCACATTTACTTCATCGTCGTCGTCGTCACCGAGGTCGAATGGCTGTGGGTGTTCCTTCTCCGTCTTCGCCGTTGCTGCATCAGGTTTTACGGCAGGAGGAGGAGGAGGCGGCGACTGCGCCTGTTGTATTTGAGGTTGTGACTGAGGTGAACGTCGTAATGGGTCGCTTGTGGGCGGCGATGAAGCCGCAGGCTCGTTAGCAGATGCTTGCGCTTGGTGCGAAACGGGGTTGATCTCGAGTTTCTTTCCAGACGCAGAAGTGGTGCGGGATGTATAGGGACGAACGAATGCACCGCCTCCCCCACCAGCACCCGCACTTTCAGCAGGCGGAACTGATACTTGAATATGGTGGCTAACGGGATTGAGGCCTCCTGTTCTTTGTGCAGAGCGAGGGAACGCATTTCCACCAGAGAATGGTGTGTTCATCCCTTCTTCCGGCATTTGGTAGTTGTACTGATTCGAACTGATCCCGGTGAGGTCCTTAAACCAGTCGACAGCCTCAGAAGCATGGTAACGCATGCTCTCGAGAGAGAAGCGCGGAATCTGGTCGACCCCTTGGAGACGTAGAACATATCGATTGTAGAGGGTCCCAGCAATGAGGTAAAGCAGAGCAAGACCGATGAGTCTGAAGGTGATTTAGCAACGGAGTCAGAGGTAGAAGGAACGAACGAACGAGAAGATAAGAAACGCGAGAAACCCCCATACTCCGCCTGGCTCATTGGTCGGGCACGCAACCTGTCGAGACATGGGTCAAAAAAGTTACAAAAATGTCGACATGGTTCAAGCACGTACATGTGTCCTCCACTGTAGATAGTAACTACACGTCTCCTCATCTCCCCCAGGCGGGAACTGAGCCACAAGTCGCGGTTCACCCGTACCAAAGACAGAGGTGTCGCACATAAAATCGACTATAGTCGACCCTCGTAACTCGGTGTCACCAGATTTAAGCTTGCACCGCGAACCACCCGTGAGCGAGAGACGTAGGTTCGAGTCATACACCGATAGAGTTTTATTGACGGCGCTAGTATTTATTAGCCTTACGCTACACTCCATTTATCTTAAAAAAGCACCTCACCCGATAGAAAAGTCGCTGTGGCCCAATCTGACGAACCCGGCAATCGTAGCGTCGTCTACTTCCTTCAGGCCAACCGATTCTTTCAAAGGTCGCTTACAGACGTTGATAACAAACAAGTGGCCCCCCGGCGTCTGGAATTCGTAGTCTTGACTAGACATAATCTCGTGAATACCGTAGATTGCGGGAGTAAGAGCCTCCTTTACTTTGATATGAGTGGGTTGAGGTCATAGTACTTTCCCTCGTGATGAATTGTACATGACGACTCTTCGTTTGCCATGCACAGTACAGCGCTGGACACAAGCAAGAATAACCACCGCATTTTGAGGATTGCGTTGTACACAGTAAACTGTGACTGTACAGCAAGGTGTACGCAGCCTACCTAGACTGAGTTTCAAAAAGCCTTTCTTCATTTGGAAGGAATCATCATATAAATGTTGATCCCATCACTAGCCAAAGGCTTGAGCAAAACACGTTCGTTTCTCGCAAGAGGTTTTGTCGATGACATGTTGAGTCGACCTACCAAGCATTGATCATCCAATGTGTATTTTGTCTACTTTCAAAACATGCTGATGACTTTACCGAAGCCACTACTAGCCTGCCAGTGTAACTCATCTTTTCGTTCTAACTTCTTACTCAAATTAGATGATGGCCCGAGACTATCCCAGCTCTGATTTGTGTTTCATACTACCGGGAAGTTAACATCCTCAAGGATTCGACGCTTACTTTTTTGGAATGCTTATTGGCCTTATCCATGTAATGCTACGATCAAGCTTTCTGCAATCTACTACGGTACCGGTACTCAGGGACATTTTCTCGTAATTCTTTACGGCGTCTCCAGAATAATCAGGCGCTCAACGAGCTGTGGTGTCTTTCTGAAGCGGGTTCCTTTACTATCTGCTCAGAAATGGACTGTTCCTCGATACCGCTGCTGTTTTGCAAGTGGACACAGACCCAGTCTCGTACCAATGCGTGCTCCGAGTTTGAAGCTGAGCGTCGAGTAGTAATCTTCTCCAAGTGTCCATAATCCATAACAGGTGAACGATCCTAGACTACATTGAGTAAGTATTTACCTCGATCTTCTGGCTGGAGGGCAAGCTTGAGCTAGGATGATACATCGAGCGTCGGCTCAAACAATCATCATTCAACTCTGACGGCCATTCACGTTAAACGTTAAATGCTCGCCTTCAGAATTTATCTATATATATATTACACAATCTCTTGGTATATACCACTGATTTATTCCCACAAACATTGGATAAGACCATACCCCTATTGGTACCATACTACTAAGGACTCAAATCTGATGAATTTTCACCGCGCGATCAGAGGACTGGGTAAATCCCTATTTATTTATATCTCGTGAATACATAGAATGGCCTCCAATTAGACGATGCTGTTACCATTCATTCAGTCTTTCAAGGCCACAAGGCGCCACTCTGTAAATAGTCATGACTAAAAGGAAAGTGCGGCGTTGAACCATCCCGGTCGCTACAGTGTGGGTAGGCGATTCCGGAATTTAGCATTCACGTAGGGGTTAGTATTCGAGGACTAGCGGAAAAAAACCAAGAGTAAGTCTTTACTAACAAATCCAATCGAATTGCTTGATATGAATTCGTCGTAGCTGTACATATGCATCATACCCTAAAGAGACGTCCGGCCTGCAAAATGAGCGAAAACTAATCTGAGCTGTCTCACCATCACAGATTGATTGACTGTAGCGCGTAAGGCACGCGGCACCAGGGAGATCCGAAAAGTAAGAGCAAAGGGGCAGAGAAAACTGCGGCAGTCTGAATCTACTTCTTACACCTGCTAAATTTGACCTAGCCAAGCAAGACATACGGCCATGACGCCGATCCTGTGACTCCGCTGTCCTCTTGTTCGGCCGTTTGTTGTTGTCGCACTGTCCTGGTGCTAATCCAAAATTTCGAGCGCTAGATCTCAGATGACTAACAAGTGATAGGTAACCGTGAGGTCCAACGACATATGATCCACCGATTATGAAATTATCTTTTGGTCCAAGGCTGTTTTCCTCGGAGGCCTCGCCGTGCATCCTGGAGGATGATACAGTTCTTGAGGACATGGTGAATTATAGTCTAATGGACATACTTATGATTCGATTGAAATGCCCGTATCATGTCATGACTAGACGAGCGAGTGTGCCTGTGCATGGTTTATTTCTTGAAATGTAAAAAGCCCCGGTTCGTCAGTGACCCACTCAACCGCTGTACGCCAGGCCAGAGGGCATAACCGAGGCAAGACCAACGTCCAACGTGAATCAAAAGGTACGGAGGCCAACCTTAGTTGACTCAGTAACCATAATGATTTCGTATACAGAGGCCGATTGAGAGCGCTTGTATATAGAGCCAGAATCCGCGGAGCACTGGAACGAGTTTATTGAGAACGGATACGCTCCCAGTCAGGACAAGGTTTTAAGCCGTCATTAGAGATCCTGGCTCCGTATCCATAAATTCGCAGCCACAGCCACATAGGCGTAGCATCAACACATTATGATACCCATCCATGATCGCAATAATGTAAGGAACAAGTGACGGCCAGTGAACACGCATCGCAACTAAGATTTCGAATATCCAAGCTGACAGCGTCTATTCATGTTGAAACGAGATGTATGGCGAAGTCATCATCCGGATGGTTACGTGACACTATCCATGATGTACGTTAGAGGCCATAGCTTGGTCCGATGAAGGATCGAGAGAGTAAATTTTGTTTTACACCTTGGGGTAGGAGAAACGTTGATAACGTACCTTGGCGGATTATCGACGGAGGCAGAGCAAAATATTGACAGAATGGGTATATCTATCACCAGACCCTGTCGTGACCATATTTTAGATGGTCAAAGGTCTTAATATCTGCAGTCACGGTATGTCAAGCGTCATAAATCTTTGCCAATAGTTGCGTATAGATAGAGTTATCTTACGACCTGCGGAATCAGGAACAGGATGCCATATGTAAATATGGAGACTATAGACATGATCATGCAGCTGTCATTACTTTTGATTAGTACCTATTGCACAAACCGAGCATGGGCTGAATCGTACCGTATGACGCACGATCTACGCAGATGGAAAAGTGACAACTTGGGGATGCATCAGAAAAAGATTATTGGACCATGCCCAACTCTTAGGGAGATTCCAGAAAATCAACGGCATACTACCAAGAGTTAGAAAGCAACTCGTAAGTATAGAGCTAAGAGTATAGGTTGAGTCACGGTCGTGACAGCTGATCAAAAACTTGGTTGAGTTGCCGGGAGTCCGGACCGACAAAGATGCGTTCAAAATTTCAAACCTCCGAGTCAACGTTAACGCTAACTGATATTCCTCATTCTTGGCCCGGGTCCTCAAGTAAGTCATGTCAAATCCAATTCTGAAAGCGGTCTGCCGCGCTATGGAACGCATTGCTCCTCTTCGCCTCGCCGAGAGTTGGGACAATGTCAGGGACTATCTCGATTGAACGGAACTTACACTCATACATCCAAATAGGTTGGCTTGTTGCTAGGTCCGTGGACGCGTATTTCATGACTGACTTGGAACGATTTTTGACGGAGAGATCAACTACAGAGTCCCCAGTTCGAAACCCGGCCAAGAAACGTGTACTGTTGACGATCGAGTACGCTAATTGCTATTTTGTTGCTGTGTACGATTTGATAGGAAAGATTGTGAATCCCTAGTCTTACAACCGCTGTTCTCAATGAAGCAATTGCCAACGATGCTTGCACTATCGTTTCGTACCATCCGCCTATCTTCAAAGGCCTTCAGGCTCTCACGTTGAAGAGTCCGCTCCAATCGTCCATCCTTCAATGTGCAGCACATGGAATCTCGATATACAGCCCTCATTCGGCGCTTGACTCGGTTACGGGTGGTATAAATGATTGGCTTGCAGATGGCATCCTAAACGGGAAGGAAAATGGCTCTATATCTTCACTTGTCTATGATAAGATGAGCCCAAGGGGCATGGTCGAGGGGGGCGAAGGTCGACTTGTCACTTTGCATTCCGCGATCAGCATGCCCGTGTTAGAGAATAGGATAAAGAATCATCTCAAGCTTTCGCACCGTAAGAACTCTTAGCTCCGTGAGGTGAATTGCTGACATCTTTTTGTCGGCACAGTTCAAGTCGGGTATGCTACCTCCTCTGATGCTCAATCAGCTCCCATACGTACTGTCGCTATTTGTGCCGGTTCTGGTGGCTCCATGCTGACAGGCAAGGAAGCTGACGTATATTTCACGGGAGAGTTGTCACACGTACGACCTTTGTCATTCTCAATTGTACCCCAAAACTCACCTCGACTACTCTCATAATCTTAGCACGAGGTCTTGGCTGCCGTAGCAGCAGGTACACATGTCATCCTCTGTCAGCAACATTATTATCTAGCCTTGACTTTTTGGAGCTCATTCTGGCAATTCCTTTCTATAGGTGGACATGACAACTCGGAGCGTGGCTATCTCTCGACTCTTGCTTCCAAATTGCGCCACGAACTGGAACGTGACACCGGCGTGGATTCGGCTATTGCTGGTGTTGAGGTGATAGTGAGCCAGATGGACCAGGCTCCTCTACAGATTGTGTAATCCCCGTTAATGGTTCTTTTCAAGAAGGAAATAAACCCTCTAGAATCTAGTTCAATCTCCAGGTTTGTACCTCCCTTATTGGGTCTCTCATGACATACATTTTTGTGCGAAGACATGATGAACCTCGCTTGAATCTCGACAAATACATTTCCGATGGACCTTTCCAGTATAAATATTGTGTGAATGAAGGAATTCACTACTTTCCGAAAAACGGAGGATCTGCGGAAAGCAATTTCTTTTCCTTTTGTCTCTACCGGCATTCATTGTGGATACAAGTAACAAAAAATGGGGTCCCTTAGGCCATGATCAGAAAGAACATGCTCATTCCCGTCTGCACAAAGACATTACGGAAAGCAACGTGATATCCGCCCTTTGGTGAATTCCCGAGGCCAAGGTAATGGGGGAGCGAATTCTTCTTCGAGACCGTCAGTAACATGTGAGGTACAGACAGCAGTGTCTTTAAGATCTCGAGTGAAAGAAGCAGTCCAGGTCGTGTGGATCTTCAAGCCAAGTCGCCGTCCTTCATTTGATTTATGCCGAAGAACGTGAATGGTGGCGCCATGCGCCTCGTCTGCACGGACTTTCGCGACCTGTCCTGCCATTCAATAGCCTGATAGTGTATTCAAGCTACAAACTTCGAGCTCTAGAAATTGATCGCACCAGGCATTGTGTTCCAGCTCGATCTAGACTATTGAATTACATGAAGAAGAAGGAAGCAATATTAATGAGTCGAAGACAACATATGTGGAACTATCAAAGAAAACCCGGCCTCTATTTGGGCAACACCGGTTTCGTTTTCGCAGAAGGAGGGTTACTTCTACACCGTGACGCCGGTGCAACGAAATCCAGACACGCCCAGCTCACACGAAAAATCTCGTAAATCGTTGAAGAAGAGTGCAATAAGTAAGTAGTCCACAGAGTTGGTCATTGACTTCCATTAAAGAAGGAAAGCTGGTTCGTTCATTAAAAGATGTGCAAGAAGGCACGGCGTTTGCGGAAGAAGAAGACCGTTCTAGAGTCCGACGAATACGGCCTCTGTTCACCAACGCACCCCAGAAACTTGAACAGGGGATTAACAAGGCCCATCTTGAGAAGTGCAAGACAACATTGATTGAGATCTTGGACTCAGGTATAAGGTGGAACACGTACGTTAAATATAAACATTTTTATTGCAGTGGGTCTATTCAATAGGACAGCCATGTATGGATATTGCAAACGGCATTCCTGGTATGCACGTTTCCCTTGTCTCCTTGACGTGAGTATTCATCAGTCTTCTTACCTGAGGCGTTCGAGGCATATAAATTTGCTAAAGAGGTGTAGTAGGTAGCCGCTTAATCACTAAGGACTTTTTTTTTGAGCCGAGTCCGTTCATTTCTGTTCATTTCGTTGATGGAGGTGGCTCCACGGACCAATTCGGCATTTCACACGTATGGGTCGTTAAAGATGTCAGTATAAGTCCAGAGTAGTGGTATATCAATGAAAAACTTCCTTTAGATGAACTGTGTGAGCCTGGAAGCCTAGACGAGGCTGGTTGATACTGCTGTACTATCGAGGATCATATCACGAACAAATATCAGCCATGCGCCATCAAAAATTCAATAAATTGAAAGCGAGTTGTCAAGTCCACGATAGTTGAGAGCTGGGTAACGTACAGGGCCGCGTAAAACCCTACAAGACGTTTAGGGGACTACATAATTGGCAGTGTGCACTGTGCACGGTCAAGTGGCGTTATTTGGCGCTGTATACCGGTTAACGGTCATGTGATCCTATGTTGAACAAGCGAACGCGTTCGAGACTCAGACAAGTTGAAGACGCTAACGACGACCAACTCGACAAAAGCCTGGAATACTTTGTCAACCCACGATACATTCTTTGAAACAAATCTGTTATATTCTGCTTTGACTTGGTCACTGTTCTTCTATATAGACGGAAGTAGAACGCATTACGACTCTGCAGCGGCGTCTCAACGTAAATCGATCCGATTCCTGCATATATGGCACCACGACGATTCAATTTTCAAGACGAGATTAGTCTGAGGCATCTCCCAGATACGTCTGACACCTCATTCTCCTTCCAAATACCCAATGGCATGTCTGGCAACGACCGTTTACTCGATGACAACGACATAAGCTTTTTCCGCGACACGAATGATGTTGATGTAAACTTAGCTACCCCTGGACCAGATCGAACTGCTTTCAGACCATTTACTCTGGAAGAACTCACCCCCCGACCACCTTCAAAAGTCGACACAGCGACTTATCGTGATCAGTCTGCACAACCTATGCCAATAGATTCGGGGTCTCAAGCGAACATGGATCTAACATTACGACACCCGGAGCAAGCAACTCGTGCGGCAATATCTAAGGACAGACCGAGGCCGAACCTAAGGGCCACAACGCGAAGCGCTCGTTCTTCGGCAGAAACCAAGTCCTCGGCAACTGAGCATCTTCGGGGAGCAATGCAGGAGCTGAACAACGCCGCCCCTAGCTCATCTGATTCTCCACCCCCCACCAACACTGCTGAACCATCATGCCAGGATGAGTCAAGAGTATTGAGCGGCCAGCAAGAACGTCCGGTCATGAAAACCGAACGAACGCGCAAAAAGGTTATTTCGTTCAGTACATAACGATTTACTCATTATTTACTCCATTTTGACGTCCTATAGGCCGTTATCTCGGGTGGAATCGTCAAAGTGCAAAGTAAGAAACCTGTGACATCCTCCAAGCTTGCACGGAACGTCGTGTCGGTCCCGGCTATTCAACAAGAAGCCCAACAAGAAGCTTTACTGCCTCCTGAGCCTCAGAGTCGTGTTTTGTCGGAATACGCGGACTTCCGACACGCAAGAAATTCTGATATTAGTATCTGTTCTCCTCCTCCTGGCGGTGTTGCTGCGAGATTAGTCATGTATAGCCAAAGCTTGCTCTCTTCATTCGGGTGAGCTTTTTTCCCCATGAGACGAGACAAGACAATTGATGACCGGTGACCCTGCGGGACTTTCCATTGTTCACAGACCTGCCATGGTCCATAATTCAGACGTTGGTGTTCCGTCGAGGGACGACCCTGAATTATCAAACCAGAGGCGCAACTCTATTGCAGAAAATATCAATACTCATCAGAGAGACGATGGACGCGATGACCCGTTGACATTATCACAAATCTCCCCTTCCAAGACAGTCAACTCCCACCCATTCCCACCGGCAACTGTTCTGCCAGATTTGCCTGTGCGGCGCTCAACAAAGAGGCCGGCTTCTGAGCCAGCTTCTCCACAACCCCCCGCATCGAAAAAAGGAAGAAATTCTGCTTCCACTTTGGATGACCCTTCGGAGATTATTGCTCCTGCAGTTCAGTCAGCTGGGTGTCATGCTCCAACGAAAAGCTCAAACTCTGGCTTGCGAAAGGCACCAAGAGCAATGCAACAGACTAGCGACATGCGTGGGACGAGCAAGCCAACGCGTCGTAAGCCTGTATCCACATGTTCAACCCTTAAGAATTCGAGCCAAGGAGATGATCTGTCCAGAAGTGACACTGGAAGTTCTCGTTCTGGGCACAGCACTCTGCGGTTTTCGCGGTCGGATAATCTCGCGATGTCGGGGACTTCCGTGCCAGGCCACGGGGAGGCAGGGTCTTCGAGGAACACGGGTATGCCTCGCAGTCACGAGCGCGTGAGTGAACTTCTTCTTTCGCCATCCCATGTGAGAACGGGCCGAAGTCTGGGCTTCACTTACCAGATGGCGTGATGTCATTTCTTCATGCTAATGTTTGCTACATTGACGTTAGGACATGGTTCACTCGGCAAGCACGACCAAGCCTGCCGAATTTAAATTCCAGATAGACGCGCGGATAGAAGGTCGTAAAGCCGAGTTCGAGAAGGAGAATTCAGTCGCCGTACAGAAGCCAAGAAAGCAATATTTTCATCAGGTACCTGATTTCAAGACATTACACGCTGTAGAAGATGCTAGACTTGCTCTTCGTAAGGACAATATCGCGCCGACGGTCCCCCTCCCGTTTCAGTTGAGCACCGATGGACGTGCTCGGGAACGAGAAAAGTTTGAAGAGCATCTTCGAAAGAAAGAGCGGGAATTAAAGCGCGCGTTAGAGGAGAAGAGAAGGGAGGAAGAGGAGATCGAGGAGAGGGAAATCAGGGAGTTGCGGAAGAAAGCCGTGCCCAGAGCTCACGAGGTCCCCGAATGGTACAAGGACGTGCCAAAGAGGAAGATGAGAGACCTTGATACGAACAGAGACTGAGGGTGCGTGAATTGTGTATTATTGGACTCCATACATGCTGTTGAGTGGCAAAAGCTTCGTACATAGAACCCACATGTTGGATTAACTTTTATTAGTTCTTACGAGATCATAGGACTGATCACAGCCCGATGTGTGATAACCCATTCCTTCTTGACGGCCTTTTCGTTGCTCAGAATAATGGGATAGCTCAGGCTTATGCCTATCCGAAGGGGCCGGATAGGAATGCCTCGCCTTGCCCAGCTCATCCCCCAGGACCTCTAGTCACTGCCAGAATTCATAAGTGCTGACCTTGTTTCTACCTGTTGTGGTCGAATCTGGATGTTTGTATACCCGGTTTCTGATTCCAACATGCACTGGGATGTGTTGCTGTTCGGAATTCGAGTCCGGGAGACGCCGCATGACTGGACGAAGAGAGCCTTGTTGTTTGCACATAGATACGTACGTTCGCACATCATGCTTTGATTTGTTGGCGTTGTTTTTTCTTTGGGGCGTGGATTGCGTTCATCTCAGCTGTCCAGATTTGACTTTGGCCAGAGTCCTGGATCAGAAGGTGTGCGGTGCGGTGCAATTTGGTTCGCTCGGTTCAGAGCCGGGCAGACCGAAAATGGGTGTTTCCTTTTTTGGAGATATACCTGGAAATATTTTTTTTGTGATGCCGAGTTTCATCTTGTGTTTTGTCATGTCAACGCCTCGAACGGAACCACGAGACCTGGAACGCCACATATCCCCTTCCTGCCTCGTTCCGGGCGATCTTGCTTTGCCGATTCCAATAATTGCCGCCATCGTTTAAAAGGAGGTCCGTTTTTGCTCAGAGGTCCACCAACCCACCCAACTCTTAGCCTCGTCTACTCAACGCGTCTCATCCTCATCTACAATGTTCCCCACATCCTCTGCTCTCTTCGTCGCTGCTTCCTCGTCGAACGCGACGACGACCACCAAGCGTGAAGACGCCGACGCGACCTCGTGCGTCGACCACAGCTCCCCCCAGTGCTGCCACTGCGGCTGGCGCGGCAGCCACTCTCCTACCTGCCCCTTCAAGTAAACATCTACCATGCAGTATGTCTTTTTGCCTCGTTCCGTGGCGCACATGCACTGACATAGCACATCCAGCTTGAAGATTGACTTTCAAGTCACTCATCATCGATACCCAGTTATCGTCGTCCACTATCTGTCATAATGCTCTCAATTCGCTCTTATAATCGTCGCTATGTGTCGCCATCTACTCTACTACACCACCGCCGGTACGGCCTAGTCGCAGTTGGATGTTGATGTTGATGGGAAGGGGGGGGGAGGAGAGGAGAAGTTTGTACGAGTCAATCAATCCATCCCGTCGGAGGAGAAATGAAGTCATCGTTTCGCTTGTACTATAATTTGATATCTGATTGATCATGACAACATCGATATAAAGTATTTGTCCTTACTTGCCTGTTGCCTGATGGAAGTTCCCCACGATTCCCCACATCGATAAGTAATGGTTGCTGTTCCGCTCCATCACCTTTCCCTACATGCATGCATAACATCCGGTCCTTTGTTACTCCGCCTAATTTTTCGACTTACATTCCAAACAGAACAAACGCCGCGTGCCAAGCTTCGCATTAGCATGGAGAGCGGCTATGTGTGTAAAACACGTCGCGCTCCATTGTGTGAATTTCGATAGTTTGTAGTAGCACATGAGGAAGTAAGAGGCGCTCTCTCTCCTGAGGCTCTCGAATGACTTGCATAGAAAACATAAGAAATTGGTAAACCGGACCGGCAATTATTATTACCGGTTCATTGATACTTATTGCTTTTTTCCCCACACATAGTGTGGAGAAACATCTACAATGCCTTCAACGACTCTCAACCCGCCTGTCCATTCCAATGAGCTCCAAGTCGAGTTCCCCGCAGAACATGTACTACTTCTCACGTTCAACCGGCCGAAATCTCTGAATGCCATGACTCCAACGATGGCGGAGGACGTGACAAATGTTCTCAACTGGTTCGAGAACGAACCCCAACTTTGGTGAGTCCGTTCTATTCGTGCTCGTTTCTCGATCTTTCCAAGTTCACTGATGATTTGTCTTGTCTCCTTTCTTTTTTTTTTTGGCAGGGTCGCCATAGTTACTGGGGCAGGACGCTTATTCTGCGCTGGTGCAGACCTGAAAGCGTGAGTAAAGAGCTCCAAGTATATTCCGGTTGCCAGAGACCGACAAAAAATTAACAGATGGAACAATAAGCAACAACAAAACAAAGGAGATGAGCAAGAGAGAGTCGCGAAGGACCCCTATGGATTCGGTTCTATATCGCGTCGTCAGTCAATCAAGCCTATAATCGCTGCAGTATCTGGTGGGGCGTACGGCGGGGGTTTAGAGATGGTATTAAACTGCGATATCGTCGTTGCCGGTGCAGGAGCCAAGTTCGCGCTCCCGGAAGTAAAACGTGGGGTCGTGGCGATCCAAGGAGGTATGTCAACAGCATGTTTCTCTTGTTTTGTTCAGGGTCCGGTAGACTTAAAATTGGAACTCCACACAATCATGCAGGTATTCCACGATTAGCGCAGATTGCGGGGCATCAGGTACACTATTGTCTTCTTTATTTTCTTCCTGCCTCATTCCGAACGGCCGCGTTGCACTTGCGGCCGTTCGTCATCTCTTTTTTTCCGGCTGGGCACTGATGCATTCGTTTCTGTTTCTTTTTGTAAGTTGGCATCGGAGATGCTCCTTATGGGAAGAGTAGTTGACGCTGCTGAAGCTCAAGCACGATTTGGATTGTGAGTTGCCTATACGTCAGTAGTGAACGCTCGCCAACCTTACTACGATCTATCCCTCTAGCATCAACCGCGTGGTGCCGCCAGCAGAGGTTCTACCAACGGCACTTTCCGTCGCGAAAGAGATCATCGCCAATTCCCCCGACGCTGTGCAATCAACCAAGGAGGCATTGTTGCTATCCCAGAAATACGATCTACATCAGGCACTTATGACGCACCTCGGAACACGTGCAAGCACGCGCGTCTTCAGAGGCGAGAACATCAAGGTAAATCAATCTCGTGAAAAGATTCAAACCCCCCATCGCTATCGATCGTTGCTAACCACGCTTCTGTTCTCTTTTCTCGATCGCAGGAGGGTTTGAAAGCTTTCAGTGAGGTCAGTTGGTCCTTTCCCCCACACCTCACATGACCACCCCCCACATCTTGTCACTGACGTCGGTACCTCGCAGAAACGCGCGCCGGCATGGAAAAGCCCCGCAAAACTCTAGATCCGGTTTATGATAATAATCTGTGTTCTCCGCATGATGAGATGGACCGTTTTTCTCGGCTCAACACCGCTACCGGGTTCATCGGGAGTAATTCGTTTTGTAGTACATATGTACCCAAGTCAACCTACATAACAGCATGATATCGATAGATCTAAAAGATATGTATATGTATTTACAAATCCGACAGACCCGACCCCTTGCCCTGGCGTTTGTGCTACTTTTAAGGACTGGTTCTCCCGAGATATGTAAGAATATAACGATCAAGGCGTGGGGGTGTGGGGTCATGGTTAGGCGCCGGTGTGTATGTATGTGCATGAATATGAAACAGGAAAATCAGGATCTTTGTTTACTTGTGCAAGTAAAAAAGATGGGTTGCTCCGGTCCTTATGGCAATGTCCCTGCAGTGTACCAGCCCTACTTAACGCGGATTGCTGTGAAGGGTTGGTGTGAGCAAGTGGGTCAGCCAAAGGAGCATCAATGGGAATGAAGCTTGATGACGAGCAGATGCCAATTCTGCGATATGTACTTAGTACAATAGATTTTGATAAATACAAGTTGTCGTTGTAAAAGGACCAAAGCTAGCCGCATTCTGGTTCTCTGATTTTGTTCACGGGTACAAGTGGAGAAAGACTGGACGTATATTGAACTCCAGCACAGCGATGCGTCGGACGACACCAGCCAGCGTGTCTCGTATCATTCATTGATCCTGGTTTCCAACTTACCATGTCACAGTAAATGTATCTCACAGTAAATGTATCCAAGATGGCAGCAGCTCCACGAACTGGTCTCTACAGGGTACAAATATGCCGTTGAGTGTATCCCAGATAGACTGCGGAGCGTGGAGCACATATGCTACATCTTTCATGGTCAGGGTAGTCAAGTTCTGTCTGCATCATTCGTGCCGGCATCAGACTGGGATTGATAATTCAAAGAGACGCCGCCCAGGTTGTATGTACCTCGAGAGCGAGACATCGCATCGCATCGTACTTGTCGAGTCGGTTCATCCGATATTCTGGACT